>ML107359.1:0-79399 GCA_003697995.1 Taxidea taxus jeffersonii
TCACAGATCACAACAATTAATTTGAATATAACAATCTAGTTTCACAAATCAGAATAAAAATTAAAATTTTGTGCAACTCTGCATTGCAATAATTACTGAAATAGGAACAGCATTACTCAGTTGGTTTTGGTATATTAATAACTTATTATATATTTATATATTATATATAATAAATAATATAATTATTTATTGAATACTTAGTGCATAGTAGGCATAGAGTCAGGGACTGAGTATGCAGAGATGAACACTTGGCATTTGTTCTCAGACAGCTCAGATTCATGCAGTGTGTCTCAGAATGGGGCCTGAGAATAACTTGCTTCAGAATCTACTTTATGTATTTATTAAAAATGCAGATTCCTACATATCACCTTAAACATATGACTGGAAAATGTGGGAGATGAAGCCCTGGAATCTTTCTAGTTTGAGATTCCTTGTTCTACTGGACCTAGAATAAAAACAATGGTTAGGTTGAATCACTTAATTTGTGCTAACTGTCCTCCAAAATTCAATATTTGGATGGTTCTGACCTATCTGTGACACTTTATATTTTCAAATTGGGCAATTTTAAATAAAGTGAAAATTTCAAGTAACATGATGACAATTTATGATATACCATAGCTCCTTTCATGTTAAAACTTCTGCCAGAGAGTAAGTCCATTTATTTAAGTGTTAAGTAACAGCAAGTATGCATTTTAGAATAGAGAACACATCAGGATCTGTGCATATGTTGCTGCATTTAATTCTCAACAAGTCTAGGAAGAAGAAACTGTTACCTCAATTTACAGATGATCACACAGACCCTTGAAATGAAGTCAATGATTGATCCTCAGTTTTTATAACTTCAAAGCTTTTCTCTTCACTAATGAACTGTGTTTTACATTAGACACATTCCTGCATGCTGGTTGGGTAGAACAGATGCTTAAGGACAGCTTGTGCGCTAGCAGAGCCATTCCCTCTAAACTTGCTCTTCTCAGATAAGGTGTATAAGGGAAATATGAAGGAAGATTTATTCATATCAAAATAACGCAATAAAGAATGAACTGGAACAAATAACTTGAAATATTATCTCATCTAATCAATCATAACGTGCGGGCAGAGGCTTATTATTTGAAATACCTGTTTTCTATTCACTCCTTGTTTTATTAAAAAGAAGAGGGGCGCCTAGGTGGCTCAGTGGGTTAAAGCCTCTGCCTTCGGCTCAGGTCATGATCCCAGGGTCTTGGGATCAAGTCCCGCATCAGGCTCTCTGCTCAGTGGAGAGCCTGCTTCCTCCTCTCTCTCTGCCTGCCTCTCTGCCTACTTGTGATCTCTGTCTTTCAAATAAATAAATAAATAAAATATTAAAAAAAAAAAAAGAAGAAAAAGTACTTTGATCATTTGATAAATTATTGTTCCCTAAGAAAAATGGAAGTTCAAGTGGATAAAAATAATAATTAGTAAGTAATATGAATTATAATTCTAGACTTTAATGATCGTACATAAAGTTTTGTTAATTATAGAGGTTATCCCCCACCCTCCTGCCGTGTTTAGTGAAGTTGATTAGAATCACTTGTAGACATAAGAATGCTCACACAATCAAATGCAAGTAAGTGTGGTATTTTTAATTATCCACACCTGCAAACATTTGGAGAAAGACACCCTGGTGATTTGTTTTTTCAAGTGTCAGAAATAAACATTAAACTTATGTTCAGTATGAAATTTAAAAGTCTTCCAAACTTTAATCTTCATAAGGCATGAAAACAAGTATTGCCCAATACTTTCATGTAGAATATGTTCCTATTTTATCTATTTTCACTTTTTAAAAACAATTTGTTTATTTATTTTGAGGAGGTGAGAAAGAGAGAGAGAGAGAGAGAAAGAGCGAGCAAGCCTGTGGCCTTGGGGAGGGGAAAAGAAGGAGAGAGAGAATCTCGAGCATATTCCCTGCTAAGCAGGGAGCGCAACACAGGGCTCAGCATAGGGCTGGATCTCATGAGCCTGAGATCATAAAACCAAGCCTCAGACACTTAACCAACTGAGCGAGCCAGGTGCCCCTCTTCCTTCTCTGTCTCTATCCCTTCCATTTGCCACTTTGATGTTAGGGTTATCTTTCTGTAACTATGTTTAAAAAGCAAACAAACAAAATGCTAGTATCATATTATTTCCGATAGAATAATCTGAAATCTTCTTGGTAGAGTGTATGCAGTCATTTAGACTATGACTAAATTAGTCCAAACCTAATTTTAAATCTCATCATTAGCCATTTATACCCACTGTGCTACAAATCCAATTCTAGCCCTGTTCAGGGTGGGGTCCAGGGACCAGCAGGGTTAGCATTCCCGGGAGTTTGATAGACATTCAGAAGATTAGCAGGTCTCCAACCTACTGCATTTTAACAGCTTCCTGGGTGATTTAGTTGAGAAGTACTGATAGACGACAGGCCTCAAAATGTTGTGAATCATGTTCTAACTACCCAGGGGCCTATCTTAAAGATCATTTCGTTTTAAAGAAAAGGAACCAATTTAAACTCGCTAAGAAATTATTGAAAAAATACAGAATTGTCATAAGACTCAGTTGTCATAGGACTTGGGTCTCACAAGATACTAGCACTACCTCTTTGCTTTTATGAGCCCCAGAAGCTGAGGCTGATTGCATTCTCATCTCTACTATATTTTGTATCTTTTTCTTTCTTCTCTCTTTCTGCAGTTCAAATTTTCCACCTTAGTTTGCAAAAAAATACCTGGCTAGTTGTCAATATATGCTTCCCCCACACTCTACCTCAAATCTTACTGCTGAGACACATACTGTCTTAAATCCTAATTCTCAGGAGAAAGAATCATCTGGATCCAGTTGAGGGCCAATACCCACCCCCTTCTAATCAACTCTGGCTGGTTGCCAAGAGTGAGAATGGTCACTTCAAACTGACATGGAGTGTAGACCCAGAATGCCATAAAGAACTGTACATAATAATTGCTTCTTACAGAATATAGTATGGGGGCACCTGGGTGGCTCAGTGGGTTAAAGCCTCTGCCTTCAGCTCAGGTCATGATCCCAGGAGCCCGGAATCGAGCTCTCTGCTCAGCAGGGAGCCTGCTTCCCTTCCTCTCTCTCTGTCTGCCTCTCTGCCAACTTGTGATTTCTGTCTGTCAAATAAATAAATAAAAATCTTAAAAAAAAAAAAAGAAGATAGTATGAGCTAGATATGGGCCCACCCACCAGTGCCCAGCCTTAATCTATAGGAGAATTTTTAAGACACAGTGATTTTTTTCCCCAAACATAGCCAGGACACGTGTGAAGTATCTCTGCCTAGGGAAGCCTGGTCAGTGTCCAAGTTTGGGGCTTTTATGTAGGACTGCTCACGTAGTATGATAACCAAAACTCAAGATGCCAACAATGAAGTCAGGCATATCATCAATCTAGATATTTGCACAGAAGAATCTGTGTAAGTCCCAACAAACTGGTGATGCATGTCCCATTGTTCTGAATGTATGCAATAATAATAATAATAATAATAATAATAATAATAGTTGGTAACAAAGAGCATTCAAGGGGCACATTTCTCAGGTTGACTGACCAAGAATCAAACCTATTCACAGATTTCTCTGAAGCCATTCAAAGATTGTCCAATCACACTTGCTGTATTATCTTTCTTCACAGTCACATTATCAAGAAGGGCCTCTCTTATATTCACAGTACTCTCTCAAGACTTTTTTTCCTCCATGATATTTATATCTTTGATATTGTTAGAATCATCACATTGCATGCTTTGAATATCTTACAACTTTGTTAATATACCTCAGTAGAAGTTAAAAAGAAGTTAAAAATATTAAGAAAATGCTACATCCATTAAGTTTTTCAACTTGTAATACTCACTGAGCATCTACATACTGCCAAGGGTCCTGGGGACACCAAAGATAAATAGGAGAGAGACAGAAATGAAAACAAATAGAAGTTAATACCATGTGGTACTTGTCTTTCTCTATCTAGCTTATTTCACTTACCATAGTACCCTTCCAGTTCACCCATGTTGTTGCAAATGATGTTTTTTTTTTTTCTTTAAAGGCTGAATAATATGCCATTTTCTTTATTCATCCACTGGCAGACATTTGTTTCCACACCTCCTAACTATTAAGACTAATGCTGGGGGCACCTGGGTGGCTCAGTGGGTTAAGCCTCTGCCTTCAGCCCGGGTCATGATCTCAAGGTCCTGGGATCGAGCCCCGAATCAGGCTCTCTACTCAGCATCTCTCTGCTCAGCGGGGAGCCTGCTTCCTCCTCTCTCTCTGCCTGCTTCTCTGCCTACTTGTGATCTCTATCAAGTAAATAAAAAAAAATAATTAAAAAAAAGACTAATGCTGCTATGAATACAGGAGTACAGATATCTCTTCAAAATAATAATTTTGTTTCTTTTGGATCTATACCCATGTACGGTATATGCTTGAAGGATGGTTTATGCAAGGTGCACCCTGAATGCCCTGTTAATCACTATCTTAAGGATGAAAAGATTCCATTCTCTCTATATATTCCCATCAAACAGAGCATATCAAGAGGGGCTCCTGGGTGGCTCAGTCAGTTAAGTGTCTGCTTCACCTCAGGTCATGATCCCAGGGACCTGGGATCAAGCCCCACATCAGGCTCCCTGCTCAGTGGGGAGCCTGCTTTTCCCTCTCCCACTACAGCTCCCCCTGTTTGTGTTTATTCTTTCTCTTTTGGTCAAATAAATAAATCTGAGAGAAGGAAGAGAAGGAGGAGGAGAAGGAGGAGGACATACAGAAGAGTGTGTTGGTTAGCATTCAAGGTCAGGAGTGTTAAGGGTGGCCAACCTGGAGTCTGGACATCATAATGAAAGATGTCCAGATGGCAGGCCTTGATCTCCTTGGAACATTGGCTGTGCAAGAAGGGAAAGCACTACAGATAGTCTCTAGACTAAGTTGTTATATTATAAAAGCCTGTTGTATATAAATCCCAGCAGAAGATGCTTTGTCTAGTTTGCTGCTTCTGGACAAGCTGTACATAAGTTCCCCCAATAAACCTGTGTCTCAATCACTGTCTTCAGGTCTTTTCTTTGGTCTTGTGGATACTAACCCTCCCTTGGCTTAGAGTCTGCTGTAGTGCAGCTACACAACTCAGAAGTGGGATTGCTACATCGTATGGTAGTTCTATTTGTAATTGCTTTAGGAATCTCCATACTGTTTTCCATCGTGGTTGAACCAGTCTTCACTTCCAGCAATAGAGCACAAGTGTTCCTTTTTCTTTATATCCTTGCCAGTGTTTGTTATCTCTTGTCTTTTGACAATAACCATTCTAAAAGGTATGAGGCGATATCTCATTATGGTCTCGATTTGCATTTTCTTAATGATTAGTGATTTTGAGCATCTTTTCATGTACCTGTTGGCCATTTGGACATCTTCTTTGGAAAAATGACTACTTAGGTACTTTTCCCATTTTTTAATTGGGATGTTTGTTTTGTTTTTGTTTTTTTGCTATTGAATCATAGGTGTTTTTTTTTTTTTAAGATTTTTATCTATTTATTTGACAGACAGAGATCACAAGTAGTTAGAGAGGCAGACAGAGAGAAAGGAGGAGGCAGGCCCCATGCAGAGCAAAAAGCCCGATGAGGGGCTCGATCCCAGGACTCTGGGATCATGACCTGAGCCGAAGGCAGAGGCCTTAACCCACTGAGCCACCCAGGCGCCCCAGGTGTTTCTTTTATATTTTGGAAATTAATATAATCAGATACATAGTTTACAAACATTTTCTCACATTCTGTAGGTTGTTTTTTCATTCTGTTGGTTTTCTTTTGCTGTGCAGAACTTCTTAGTTTGATCCAGTCCCCCTTGTCTATTTTTGTTTTTGTTGCCTGTACTTTTGGTGTTATATCCATGAAAACTTTGCCAAGGCCAGTGTCAAGAAGCACTTCCCTTTCATTTCTTCTATGAGTTTTAAAGTTTTAGGTCTTATATTTAAGTTCTTAATCAATTTTGAGTTGATTTTTTTGTGTGTGTATGGTAGAGGATATGGGGTATAATTTAATTCTTTTGCATGTGAATATCCAGTTATCCCAAGACCATTTGTTGAAGAGGCTATCCTTTTCCTATTATGTATTCTTGTCAAATATTAGTTGACTATATATGTGTAAGCTTATTTCTGGGCTCTCTGTTCTGTTCCACTGGTCTGTGTCTGTGTCTGTCTTTACACCAGTACCATACTTTTTAAATGACTTTATAGCTTTGTAATATTTCCAAATTAGAAAGTGTGATGCTTCTAGTAGATCACTTTGACTATCTGATCTTTTGTGGTTCCCTATGAGTTTTAGGATTGTTTTCTCAATTTCTATAAGACATTTCATTTGGATTCTGTTGGAGATAGCACTGAATCTGCAGATCCTTTAGATAAAATAAACACTTTAACAATACTGATTCTTCCAATCCATGGACACAGAATGTCTTGTGATTAATTTTTAATACCATTAGGAACTCCCACTGAAATGCTTAACTGATCCTTAAAAGCATATCAAATTTCATACCACTAATGTATTAGGAACTTATTTTTGTCTACATCCTCAGTGATATAAAAAAATAATAGAATTCATATTCTATAAAAATAGAATTTTTATATTCTATATAGGATTTTATATTCTATATTCTAATATTTGTATTAGAATATAAAATATTTATATTTTATTTCCTATAGAAGATAGAAGAATATCTTCTATTCTTTTAATACACTAAAATAAAAATCTGACCCTAAATTTTAGTGTATTGTCTGAAAATTTAGTATTGGTTGATACTAATTCTCTCCTCTCAGCTTAAAGCAAGTTCTTTAAATTCAGGTAACTTTGGCAGCATAACACAAGGTTTCAGGTGAGACTCCTATATGATTGGGTTTAAATTATATTTCTGACTCTTGGTTACTTATATAGCTGGTCTTGAACAAAGAACTTAGGTCTTTGTTTCCTCAGTTATGAAATAGGGTCATGGTTATATGGATAAAATACATTAATGCTTGTACAATGCCTGGTTAATGCCAGTATGTGTTAGGTCTATTTGTCAGTCCACAGGTTATCAATAAGAAATCAGTTTCTCGGCTTGTATAAATGTGGCCATTTATAATTTGGCAGCATGGTTTCTTCTGACTTTGATGCATCAGTGTCATTAGAAACCCCAGCACTGGAAGTTTTTTTGTTTTTTTTTTTTAAAGATTTTATTTATTTGTTTGACAGAGAGAGATCACAAGTAGGCAGAGAGGTAGGCAGAGAGAGAGGAGGAAGCAGGCTCTCTGCCAAGCAGAGAGCTGATGCGGGGCTCGATCCCAGGACCCTGGGATCATGACCCAAACCGAAGGCAGAGGCTTAACCCACTGAGCCACCCAGGCGCCCCAGGTTTTGTCTTTCTTAAGGAATTGTCAAGCCTTCCCAGCTCTGCCACTAAATGACACAAAGATCTTAGCTATTCTAGAGCTCCTTAACTTTTGTTTCTTTGCTCACTTGAGAAAAAGTCCTCCTTTCTCTTAACCTGACCCCCAAAGCACCTCTCCTTCTCCTACCCGGACACATGGCATCATTTCTTCTGAGTCTCCAGTTTTTAAAGGCTCCTGCAAAACATCCTGAGGCATGGAATTTCAAAGGGTCTGCTTATATTATCTCTGCTTTGAACAGGGATGAAGGGGAAATACAGAAGAAAACACAAATTGATACCTCAAAAATAATCCTGCCATTTTGAGATGATAGCTTTATGTTTTCTCTATTTTTAATATAATTTTAGCAATTGGTAACTGCTTTATGCCCATACCTTAATATTATGTTTTAGCACACCTCATACTGTTATGATATAACTTTCTACATTGATTACATTAATTAAAAAAAGTAAACTAGGCATAGTAAATGAGACTCCTCAGGATCATTAATGAATTAATGGGAAAATTACAGTATGAAGACATAGAAACATAAAATAGGAGTAAGGGTTGCAGAGTCAGAGAGATATGGAATTGAATGTGAGTTCTGCCACTTATTAGCCATTTACTAACTTCTGACCTTTGGAAAATAAATTTCCTTACTTTTAAGAAGGGGTAAGGCAAATCAAAAAAGATAGACTTCAAATTGGTGTGTATAGAACATTGTGGGTAGGAGGAGAAAACTGACCACAAAGGAGAACAGGAGAATATCTGGGGTGATAGTTTAGATCTTGATTGTGGTGATTTCACAAAACTTATTAAACTGAATGCCTATAATGAGTGACTGTTACAATGTGTAACTTATACCAAAACTAACCTCATTTAAAAGAAGTGGGATGATGACATATTTTAGAAGAGTATATGACACCGAGTGAGCACTTGATAAATATTAGTTTTTCCCATTATAATTATTTATGATTCTCCTAAGAAAAAGTACCTTAGAGTGATATGAATAAAGTTTGGTCATGGCATGCAAAGGTACATCATTATGGGGAGTTGGACGGGAAAAGCATGGGATTGTTTCCATAGTTTCTCAAATCTATGGATGTGGAGAACTGAATACAATGGCATGGTATTGAGAATGGTTCAAAGAAGATGGAAGTGAAAAACAAACAAACAAACAAAAAACAGAGAAAACTAAATCATGATGCACTTTCTCTCTTTAGCCATGTGAATGACTGGTGGTTTCTCTATCTCTGGGCTTCTAGGAGGTGGACCTCTTTGTACCTTTTCTTATACAATGGTTTTGATTAGCCAAATTAAGCTGACTTCTAGCTCAGAACCAGAAATCCAGAACCTCCTTTTAAAGTGATTATAAAAGAAAAAAAAAAAAAAGAATGAGATACTAAAATTATACCAAGCTACTTACTCAGAACTTAACTGAAGTGTATAATTGCAGTGTTATGGAATATATATTCAATGCTTTTGGAATTCTAGGGGTTTTTGATAACCTTCTATAAAATTAGTTTATTTGAGGATTCATTCAGTCTAATAGAGATGTGAAAAAAATTACAACCCCTTTCTTTAAAGATCCACATCAATTTTTAGATAGCTTAAAACCTCTTAATGGCTAACAACCAATTACACAGTTGGTTGATGAGTGGGAAGATGAGCAACCAGATCCTTCATTAGGCTCATCCAGCTCCCAAATTGCCACTATCTGAAAAATGGGCATTTGTTTTTTCAACATTTCTTGGAAACGTGAGATCTTTTGGGATTGCCTGAACAGGAACATAAATACTTAAACTGAGATGTGTTTACTTGTAGCCATCTTTGAATTTCAGCTCTGTTAACTTACTAGTTGTATGATCTTCAGCAGGTTACTTAACAGCTCCTGGCTTCAAGTTCTTTTTCTGCAGTGTCGGAGGAATTACTGCACCTCCTTCTATGTTTGTGAAGATCGAGCCCTATATATCAAGTGAAGTGCTCAACAAAATGCTTAAACATAATTACTGAGTAAGCATTACGGAAGTTATTAGTATTTTAGTTAAGTAATTTAATGAGGTTAGGAAAAGGAGATCTAGATCCAAAATTTGGAAGAAGAGCAAAGTTGAAGCGTAAATACTCTTTCTCAAATCACATTTATTTGCTTCTTTACTTTTCTCTTCTTGCACTCTTCCTTTTCATCTTATAAGGGCTAGTTTGTGTCTTTTAAATGAATAGTTTGGGGCAGAGGGGAGAAAATATTACAAAGAATATCAAGAGGTACCATTTATGGGGAGTTTACTGAGCCAGCCTCTACTCTAAGCACTTCCCATGTGCTTAGTATATCAATCCTCACAGCTCTGAGTCTAGATACTATCATTATTATCCCTTTCAAAGATGAGGAGACTGAGGTCTGGCATGAGTAGGTAAATTGTTTAGATCACACCAATATAATATATGTCCCAAAGAGTCTTGGCTTTTAGAAATGGCTTCTGGAAATAGAAAGTTAAAACTGTGTTGTGTATGTAATGGTTATTTATTATTATTGACATCCCAGTCTTCTTTCTTCATTTACTATCCTTCTTTTTCTACTATTTATAGCGTGCTTACTATATTCCACAGACAGCACTGGGCGATTTGAATATATTATCTCATTTGATATTCATGAAGAAATGATGTCAATGATAGGGAAATGATAGGGAAACTGAAATATAACACAGAAACCTGCCCATGCTTATTAAGAGACCATGTCAGGATCTGTACAGCATCCATCCTTTGTATAGTCTGATGTTATTGCTGGTGCACCAGTGAAAGATGTGGTAGAAATGCTTTCTGACCATTATTCTTACATGACATGCTAAGGAAGAAGAGCTGTGAAACACTATTGTCAATTTCATTCAATCATACAGACCAATACAGCATGGTCAAATTGTGGTGAAACTGGTAGCTATTAATTACTATTACTGCTTCTGTGTTTTATGTTTCATAACCCCATATATGATTATTTTTTCTATCAAAAATCACCATTACAGAAGTAAATGTATGTGTGTCATTCCATGTCTCTGAATAATATTACCTGTTTCTATCACTGATGTCACTTTCCTTCTCTATTGCATTTGAATCAAATACTGCTAAAAGGATATAAACTCTTAGAGGCTTATTTTCCTTGGCCCAATGCCCTGAAGGGTGCTGTCACACAGCTCCTGCTGCCTGACCATCACCACTAGAGGCTATGTGTGATTGCACACTGCTGCACATCCTTAACGCAGCCTGCAGACACACATGCACACATGATTCTGTGCATGCATCTGCTATTTTTTTTTAAGCTGGATAGGATAGCATAAGAAACCTTACTTCTAAAAATGACTTCAGAATTTACTGTTATCATATAAAATGAAAGAAGACATGTCTGTTAAAATGACTTTCTTGTCCCTTGAATTTCCTCAGTCATTTCTACCTTGACCTGAATTTTATAATCCCCTACCCCTTATCTCTGTTGATACACTGTCTGGTAGATAATTCCCTCAGAAGTGTCAAAAATATCGAGTATCTAGTCTTTCATTTCCTTTTCCTTGTTGAGGGAAACAAAAGCTACTCTTACATAATACCAGATCTTACAGCACATATTATCTAGTCTCATGCTTTAGTCAAATACAAATTTTATTTTAGAACTTTTGGGGCTTCCTTAATAATGTCATATAACATGTTTTAAAATGTATTCCTTGTTTATAAAATTTACGGAGTATCAATAATAGGTTTTTTGTTATGCAATGTTGAAAGATGAAATAATTTAATTTCCCTGTACTTTCATACCTGATTCACTTGTCTAAGTTTGCAATTATACTGTTTTAAATTTTTTCTTATTTTAATATTTTAATCCTTTAAATATAATGTAATTATATTAAGTATAATCAATATGTTTAGAGTACCTATATGGATTTACAAAATTTAGGTAAAATCTATTAACGGTATAGTAAGGAAGATGTACACCATTCATAAAATTTTATCACAATAATAATTGTTCTCATCTCAGGTTTCAACTCTTTTTTTTTTTTTAAGATTTTATTTGTTTGTCAGAGAAAGAGAGAGAGAGAGAGCGAGCACAGGCAGACAGAGTGGCAAGTGGAGGCAGAGGGAGAAGCAGGCTCCCTGCAGAGCAAGGAGCCTGATGTTGGACTGGATCCCAGGTCGCTGAGATCATGACCTAAGATGAAGGCAGCTGCTTAACCAACTGAGCCACCCAGGCATCCCTCAACTCCTATTTTGTTTGGTGACTATTCTAATCATGGTCATTGTAGTTTTCTGGCTGAACATACTTCAGAGAGAAGGAGGAATTTGTGATATTAGTTTCCCCTTCCACTTTGGTCCAGTTGTCCACAGGTCATATCCTAACTTCAGAACTTTCTACTCTCTTGTTCTATTCTCTATTCCTGGACATGGCCTCAGAAACTATTTTGTATACTTAGTCCTCTTGGAATCTCCCAGCACTTATGTGATCTCAGTAAAAACTTCTAATTTTTTAGCATTAAAAATGTCAGTACATTATTGTGACTCCAGAATACCAAAGCAGGAGATCCTTCACTAGAGTGCTTTAATTAGTGTTACATTTTTGGTATCAATATTTCAAAATTATCTATACATTAATTTGAACAAACCACAAAACAGCATTGCCCTTCTCTTGTCTCTTAATTGGAGACCTTTAATCTAAAGCAACTAAAATGATAGGTTTTTGAAATATTTTATTGTTCTTACAGTTCAATCCTAGAACATACAGAATTAGGAGAATCAGTTTTTGTTTTTGGAATTGTCACATAATAAATGCTCATTAGAGTTGAGCTGTAATTTTTATCATTCCAGAAGGGATAATTATGCTGCAGTGCAAAATGTGATGACAGTAGACAACATACAAAGCTTCCAACTATTTTCTTATGGCTACTGAACTACAGTTTAATATCTTTTTTTTTTTTTTTTTTTTTTTTTTACCAATGTGGCACCGGGGGGCAATGGTTCTTCCACATAATAAAGAATGAAAAACAATTATGTACTTTAACATAAGTGGAATTTTTGAATGGCTTATCTGGATGATAATCTCACTCAGGTAGAAGGTAGAAGGCTGATCTGACTACTGCATTAGGCCTATTTATCAAGTTCCTGCTTTCTAACTTTATTGCTCTGTGAATTATAGGTTTTAGAACTTTAAAAAAAGTATTTGATGGTAAATTGAGTTGGTATAAATCCATGGACATAAGAATTGATTTTGGGTGCCTGGGTGGCTCAGTGGGTTAATCCTCTGCCTTCGGGTCGGTCATGATCCTAGGGTCCTGGGATCGAGTCCCGAATTGAGCTCTATGCTAAGCAGGGTGCTTCCCTCTCTCTCTCTCCCTGCCTGCCTCTCTGCCTACTTGTGATGTCTCTCTCTGTCAAGTAAATAAATAAAATATATTTTTTAAAAAGTGTCGTTATGGAGATAAGGAGTGTATTGGGAGTTGGGGCAATGTTATGGAGGTTTTCCTATTTTGAAAACATATGCAAGCGCTTCTCATTATCAGTATTTTCTTTTTTCTTTTTTTTTTGTCAGAGAGAGAGAGAGAGCGAGCACAGGCAGACAGAGAGGCAGGCAGAGGCAGAGGGAGAAGCAGACTCCCTGCCGAGAAAGGAGCCTGATGTGGGACTCCATCCCAGGACGCTGGGATCATGACCTCAGCCGAAGGCAGCCGCTTTTTTTTTTTTTTTTTTAAGATTTTATTTATTTATTTGTTAGAGAGAGAGAGAGTGAGCACAGGCAGACACTTAACCAACTGAGCCACCCAGGCGTCCCTCATTATCAGTATTTTCAAGAAGATTGCATGAGAACTGTAACTTACACCAAGGCTTTATATGCAACTGTAACTAAAGAAAGACCATTATACGCTTCAGGCAACATAGTGGGACCCATTTTGTCTGGGGACGCTAAAGATAACCTATAAGTTTACCTCTCTACTATATATTACATACTGACAGATATGATTTGAGTGCCTAAACTGTGTGTGAATTAATGGGTATTCTCTTTTTAACATATATTACACATTTAATATAAGCTCTTATGTTTGTATGATATATAGATTTTCTATTTGGACAAAGTTGATAGGTCAGCAAAGATCTTTTGCTCCACTTACAAGAAAAAGGTGTAAAAACAAAATGCAAATGATCGCTTTTAAGTTGGTATATTTCTTAGCCTGGATGTAGACAAAAGTAATATATTCTTTCATCAACATTTTATTCATCAGAATGTACATAATGTGATACTTAGGAGCAGAATTTACAATTTTGAAAAACTAAAATGTTTTATTTTTTAGAAAAAATAAAATGCTTTAATAATCTTTTTATAAATGTCTCCTTAATAATAAAAACATGTTTTATTTAAAAAAGAACTTCAAAATTCTCTTTATATTTACCACTTGGACTTTGAATGTCATCTTAAAGAAACAGATAATATCAAGAAAGTAAACTCACATTAAGTATTGCCAAGAGCTAAAAATTAATGCTATAGAATGATAGTTTTTCTTTTCTTTTTCTTTTTTAAGTAAGAAAACTAGGCCAGTGAGAAGATGTGGAAAATACGAACAAGAAAAACAAAACTTAAATATTTGACATATTTGGGACAAGGTACTCTTGATGGATCATTGTCTTGGCTTGTTTGGTGACCCACATAGTACCTAATATCCATCAGAGAAAAAGTTTTCTGGCTACAACTCCCATTCATGAGCACTGCTCCACAGTGCTCTGTCAATGGAAAAAACAAAGCTTTGATTTATTTGTCTACCATCATTGTCTATTCTATCATCTCTTTCCCTGTTCAAAACATTTATTTGGTGTTTCTGCACTTACAAATTTGAATTTGTAAATAGGGACTTCAATGGACTGGCCTGGATATGGGTATGTTCTATATAGGAGTAATCTACTGGCATGAATTTATATTTTCACAGGAATTCTGGATAAAAATACCATACTTATAGATCTCTGTTAAGGCAATGTGATACAAAACAGGTACCTGTTCACTACTGAACAACTAATGCTAACTAATACTGTGATGTGATGAAATTGTTAATCCAAAAGAATATTTCCATGGATTTGAGCATTTAGTTTTACCTAGATAATTTTCCCAATGTTCTTATTCATGCATTTTGGTGATGTGAAAATATAATTTATATTACCGTGTTAATTCGAAGCATTGTTAAATTCAAGGCTGTGTGATACAAAAGGGTTCAGATAAATATTATAAAATATCAGTAAATTATTATTTTGTCTAAATAAATCTAAATGTGCACATATTTACAAGCATTCAGTGAATAGTTCTGTTTTTAAGTCTTCATTTAAATATTTAACATTAACCATTACGTCTGTTATCAAAAAATTCTACAGTAGATTTTTTTAGAGAGAAAAATAGACTAAATAGTAGTTACTTAGAACTATTTCCATCAAATACTTCACTTATTAATTATTTTCAGTTGTTGTATATATTACTTGAAATGCTATAAATTAATAAGAAATATTTTACCTTTAAATATAACTTCTGTTAAATTTTTATATATCAATTTTATCAGCAAAGATGAAGGATGATCTTCAGTTCCCTGTACCAGTTTCCCTCTACTTACAATGTGAAAAGCAAAAACTGCAACTATAGTACAGGTCTTGACAAAAATAGAAAAATGTGTGCAAGGATTTTTATTTGTGGTTCTATTTCCTAAATTACATTAGATGCAACATAAAACCTTTTATACGAAACATCAAAAGTGCTTTATTTTGACAATTAAAATTTTAATGAAATAAAACACTTCTAGAATGAGAGCTGATCATATTTCCAACAAGCGGTCTGTGTTTATTTTATCTACCTGAAACATTTGCGTCTCTGGATTAAGTAGTTTTGCTAATCGGTTTTATCTCCAAGTACGCTGTAGTTCCTTAAATATTTATACATTCTTAATGTACATCATGCTGGTTTTATTAATTTTAACCCCAAAGCCTCCTCTACCAATTACTACTTAATGAGTATATTGCTTTTGCTCTTGATCGCCTTTGTTCTTTGCTACGATATTAAAAAAAAAAAAAAAAAAAAAAGCGGGGGAGGCTTAAGGCTTGAAATAAAACAGCCAAATAAAATAGCACTCTGAGTGACTCACCATACAGTACCTCACTTCTCTGACTCACCTGTCTAGAACAAGCAAACTTTCCAGTTTGGGTTTTGTGTTTTTTTTTTCCTTAATCCAAAGTCATATGCTTTCTTTTTGTCCTAAGAAAACAAAATTTTTAAAGATCTCTTTGTTTGACAGAGTTGATTTTAGGCTTGATGTAGCTTGATAAAAGCACATCAAAGTCCTTGTATCATCCTATATCTTTTGACTGATCAGCAAAAGAAAACATGCCTTTTAGGAGCTTAGTAAGATCATTCAGCCAAAAGATTTAAAATATTATCCTGGTAAAACTTACTTAATACTTTATTTTACAAAGTATGTTTGTAAAAAAGATTTTTTTTTCAAGTTTTAAGTAATTTTTCCTCCACGTCTAATATCTGTCTAGAATGTGGACTATTTTAGAACACAAAATCAGACTTGTGAAACATAACAACTAACACACATACATACATATGTATGACTGGGAGTATGTTCCATTTCAAAGCTTCTAACTTTATATGGAATGGTGCCTTTAAATATCATTAATGCGTTTATTTGTCTAAATGTTTATTTGCCTAAATATTCACAAAGAAGTATTTTCCACTACATTATGAACGCATTTGTATATCTATTCATGAGGATAAAATTCTATACTATTCTGTTTTAGAAATTGGGAGCTAAAAAAACTCGTTCTGAGTTCCAAAGGATATGGCTTTAAAATTATATTTATTCATCTTATATATTTATAAGCATATTTCAATGATATTTATTACCTACATACATATCTATTTTACCTATGTCTTTTCATCTATTTATGCATTTTGATATGTGAGATACATGAGTATTTAGATAAGGTTTATAGTTAAGTGATATTTTAAAAGATGTGTTATATTTCATATATATGTATGTATATACATATATATGTCAGCGGAGGAACAGTCTGAAACATAGAGAGGTGCAAACAGATCAATTTGTACAATTAAAAAAAATAAGTTAGATTTATCCATCTTAGCTGTCCTGCTAGGAGTCACTGGTTGACAGTAGTTACCCATGTTGTGAGATAATTTAGTTGTTTTCAAAGTGATTTATAATCTTTGCTCTTTCTATTATCTCAGTTCCTTATAGCCATTCTAGCTTTATTTATCCTTGGTTGTAGTTCTATTTAACAGGTAACTAACTCAAAATTGAATAAAGAAAAATAATTTTATAAATTATATAAAACAAATCTGGATTAGGTTTTGTATTCAATCCTAAAACTTGCAGAATACTTATGTAAGTATTTACATTGTCCTTCAGAAATGGGCAACGCGGGGTGGGGGGGAGGAATCACTGCATGTTGCCACCAATATGCATTATGTTTCTAGCATAAATCTTTTTAAATAGCACTTAACTGTAAACCTTATGTAAATACTCGTATCAGTGCCTGACACATAGTAGATGCTAAAAAATATTTGATGCATACATGAATAAATCAAGAAGTGAATTCCATAATATGAGGTTTCAATTAATCTTGATCAACTAACCACTGGCACAACTCTCATGGTTTTAATGTGAGTAAACATGTTGCCAGTATTTTCTCTTCCTAGTCATCTTGCAAGGATTTGCAAATTGTATCTTTCTCACTTTTAGTTTTATCCCTCCAAGGAAAACATTTATCCAACTTCAGCCTCTTCAGTTTTCTTCTGTGATAAGACATTCAGGACCCTTCCTGGTCTGTCCCAAGAGACTTAGAATTCTTAGGCTTTCTCCCACTGTTCCCGGGCATGGGGCATGAACTTTTCCCATTCTTAAGAGAATTATTTACTAACTCTTCCTCAAACATATCTAATTTACCTTAAACTTTGCATTTTGGTTGCTATTGAAGCCATTATGCTTGGCTTGGGTTCTTACACAAATAATACTCATTCTTTAAGCCCCAGATCAAATCCTTCCACTCCCAGGAAGCTTTCTCAAACCACTGTGGTTTCTTTCTCTGAATGCCGTCACTGTGTTATGACTCAACCATTCCTTTGGAGTGGTAATGCATGTTTCTCCTGTCTCTCTAAATTGAGATAGGAATCCTAGATTCCTAGTAGCTATCATGTAGAAATTGCAGAGACACTAGAAGATTTGATCCTGTCAGTTGAAACAGAGGAATCTTTCCTCACTGTGTCAATCCTTTCTATCCCCACTTCCATGTCAAAGATTCCTGAATTGTCTTTTGGCATCTTCAGAATTATAGGTAGCTGAACGCGACCTGACTGTAACTAATACAATATCTGTGAATATACACCATTATACCAGCACCCAAGCCACATGCTGCTCGGTCAGTGTAGGATCAAAAACACAAACAAAAACAAACAAACAAACAAAGAAACAAAAAACCATCCTTTTTCTAAAATACAGAATGAAATTTTCTTTTTTCTTTTCAGGTTTTACTTTTGTTTGGAAAGGTGGATATCTCTAATACAACAAATGCTATTCAAGTTCACATTTTGGTATAAAAAATCAAGATTACATTATAAAAATTTTAAAGTGCACATTATTTTGAAAACTGACAGTCTTAATTTTTTCACAAGGATTTCAAGAGATCAATCATCTATTTTTATATTCTGGAATTCTGCAGTACACAGAGGACCTCATTGCTTGAACTTTCCTTCTCTTTATACATAGACATTTTTATAAAATATTCATAAGAAATTGTTGACTATAGAACTATGGCAATTCTCTTGAGTGATCCTGGGAGTTTTCCAGTCAATGAGCTCCATGCAGCTCCGGCAGCATGAGCTACGCTCCATAAATCAGGCTAAAACCATTTTATGCTGTTTTTAAAATTACTGCTATCAACAAAACCCATGAGCCTGAATTACTTAATCTATGCAGATGTTGTTAACTGCATTAATTATTTAATTCTGACAATAAAACAGCAGTTCCATTTGCCTTAATATAGACCATTCACACTGAGTATTTTTGAAAGGACATTAACAACATGACCACTAGATGGGAGTAGACAACTTTTTAAACTATATCTAACACTATGAAATGGGAGTTGCTAAACTTAGATGTAAGGTAATATTAGGTTACTGTATTGCATTTCTAACCAAAGCTCGTGAAATACCTTTTGTTAACTAGTGTAGGTTACATTAAAATTGAATTACTTTCCTAGAGAACTGGATTGATTCAAAGGAACTTTCTTCATTGCAGCAGTCCTTTTTATGATTTCATAATGAATAAATTATATAGAAGCTTTTTTATGTCCTTTTATTGACATGAAAACCAATTTTACATTCTAGTTAGATAGCCACTAGTTTGGTGAATTAAGTGGTCCCATTTGAAATATGATTGTGTTTTTAAATAATCGTATTAACTAGAAATTAACAAAAGGAATTGCATAGATTATCGTCCTCTTTAGACTGCTAGTTAATTGATTACTTCATGCACATGTGTTGAATATTAAGCTTCCCCAATCAGACATGTGCATAAAGCAAAATGCTCTTTTTTTTTTTTTTTTTTTTTTTACACCAGGACATAGTGAGCCATGGCAGGTCAATGAAATTATAATTGGTTCTAATTAGCACTCTTCAAGCTGTTATTTTTTTTTTTAAACCTTCATTTAATCACACAAAACAGAAAGGTAAAAACTGTCTCAGCAAATAACAGAAATGCCCCAAATACATTTTGAATATTTGAGTGAACACCTCCAAAAGTTAGATTTGGGTTTTTGTTTTTGCTTGCTTGTTTGTTTTGATATGTCTTTTGCCTAATTTCTGAAATAAAAGTTCATTTTAAATTGCAATATATTTCCCCCAAAAAAGCATGTAAGCATGTCATTGTGAGAGTCATGCTCTTTTTGTTATTGTTATTATCATTTATAGCTACACAGGGAATGAGGTCATTAACTTGAGGCAAATGTCACAATTTCTGTATAGGCTTTGAGCTTTCTTACTTTGCTTTGTTTCAGGAAATACTGGAAAGCTCTTGTTTCTAGCTGCAGTTGTCTTTAGTGAGGCTTGCCACACATGTGAGGTGAAGGAAAAACTGACTATATTCTTTGTGCAATGCAAGTTGACATAAATAAAAATTAGATATCTATTTCTCTTATATATGTCAGATATAAAAAAAAGTCTTCTAAAGGTATGGTCATAGTTCCTAATAAAATAAAATCTCTATGATTCTTTTTTCTTATGCACTGAGCTTCACCTTTATTTTAAAATGTGAATTTTTCAATGTCAAAACTTTGCAAAATGTCTGAATAGATATGACAATTGGAGCTGTTCTTTCAGGTTTGTTTTCTCTATAATGCCAATAAGCTCTTCAGCAACCACATTTGAATCAGCATTTATTTTTATAGTGATGTGTTTTACTTTACTTCCAATTATTTCATACAGATTTCATTACAAGTTTTGTTCCTAGTAATGTCATCTTTGTTTAAGAAAATAATCGTAAAGTTAATCTCTTACTTTAGGTTTCTTCCATTTGATCCTTTCATTACAAATTTCCTATTTCAATTTCATATCACTGTTATTATTTTAACAAACCTACAGTAAATCTGCAAAATAACTATATTTGCCAAATGTTAAATTTTATTCCAAAGCTAATATTTTTTCCTCAGTTTAATGGTACACATTTTAATCTATAGAAAGATGCCAAAGTAAAACGCAAAAACCTGCTATTATGGCAACTGTGGAATTTTAAATAATACTTGCAGTACCTCTCATCCCCTTAACTTGCAATAATGTCTGCCAAATGATGAGCAAGACAAAGTAGTCTTTGTAAGATAAGAAATTAGATTTTAGAAGTTCTAATCAGATTTAAATGTCTCCAGTACTCCACTTAAGAAAGCTGAATTACATAGCAACATTTTTAACCATGATATTAACACTATGATTCAATAATATTATTTTTTATATTTTATGCTGTATTCATACAGATGATATAAAAATGCATCTTGAATCACTCTATCAAATACATCATATTAATAAGATGCTATTTCTTATGGCAGAAGAGATTTGAGGCCAATAAATTTAGCCAGAAAAACAAATGTAACATAAGAAAAGCAAAAAGGAAAATGTCAATTCAAAAACAAATCTGATTTAATTTTCTTGCTTAAATGAGCCTGATGACGTTTCTACAGAAGATACTTACAAATTATAAACCTCAATAAAAATAACTAAAAAGTGAAAGATTACTATTAAATGTTGATTGCTCCTTCTTAGCCTTTTGTTACTAAAATAAAAATTGTATTTTATCATGAAGTTACATTTGTGCAACTTTCCAATTTTGACATCTTCAAACTAACCACTTAAAATGGATTATCAAATTGAAATGAATCATTGGTAAGAATTGGAAAATGTGTTTACATTTTCTAAGTCAAGTTGAAAAATTTTACGGAAAGGCATTTTGTCAAAGGTCTGTATAATTGCATAGGAAGAACTGTATTCTAGGTTACTATTTTTTATCTTGTGTAGGAGCTTACACAGTGTTAAAATCTTCATCTGTTGACAGTTGCATGCTTTTGGCAGGTGTTCAGCAATCTATATTTCCAGTTAGCTGCTTTATAGTATTGTTTCTTCGTTGCAAGTATCAACAAGACAAAAATATTTTAACATAGCTGAATATTTACAGAATATATATTTTAATTTCTATGAAGTCTTTTATAGTTTTGCATTTATATGAAAATTGAGATGTCTTAATAGAAACCCTCTATCTCTACCCATGTGTTCTAATTCATAGCCTCAGAGTCAGTCATAAATACAGCAGAAAACACCAACTTGACCCTGCTGGAGACAACTGATTCAGGTCACACAGAATCTGGCTTTAGTTTTTGTTGTTTTCAAAAGTGTCCAGTTTAGGCAAAATGCACTGATCCTGGAGACAGTAAGTCATCTTCAGTTCAAATGCGTAAACTGAAAATGCAGCCAAGTAATACATGTATGTACAAAATGCAGTAAAAGAGAAACTAGGTATGGGAGCTTGCTAAATTTTTCTTAGAATATCCTTACATTTTATTTTGTTGAATTAAAGTTAAGTGTGTTATTGCCTGGGAACAGATCACACACTTACACCCCAGGCAGGAGATTCGTCTCCACCCTTGACCTGCTGTGAAACCATCTGCAAGCTCCTTAATCTTCTGAGTACCTCAGTTTCTCTATCTATCAGATGATGAGAGGGCACCACCTGCCACATTTTTTTTTTAATCCAGAAGAATTAATGAAATAAGTTTTGCAAAAACACATTTAACCCTGGGGAGAGGGTGAGGGTAATGCTTTGAGGAACTACCACAGGATGCTAGCAAAAAAAATGTCTTTTAACAAAGAACCAATAGGTATTTGTAAGAGGTTAACAGAGCAACCAGCGTGGATTCAAAGAAAGCAGTATTTTAGGGTATCTGACTTTTCTACGTGCAAACCTGAGGCTCTGGAGAGTTCCCTCCTAATTGCCAGTTAATGCTGTCAGGATTATACAACTTCAATAACTAAATAGCTTAATTGCTCTAAATATTTTTGGACAAAGCTTCAAAGGAATCTGTTTATTTTCATTTAAATTATTAGCAAACTTTTATGCCATTGAAGAGGTAGAATAAACATTGTCTTCTGCTTTTACTGTTGGTGGTGGTGGCGACAGATGTTATATTCTATTTTGCTTTCTTTGTTTAGTGATAGTTTTATAAATTTAGGAGCCTGCATATAGCTAAAAGCCGACCTACAAGTATTCTTGCTGTGCATTTCTCAAGTGAGGAAATTTACATAAAATTTAATTTTTTCAAAATAAAGTACATGAATGAAAAATATAGTGCAGCTATAATTATTGAAACTGACCTCAGTTAAGAAAAAAATCAAGTATACAAAGCCCCCAAAAATAGCACATAAGGAAAAGATACACATATTGATATCACGAGCCATTTTAATCAGTCCAAATACAATCTCAGACCCCATTCTGTTAAACAAACCGTAAGTGGTAAAATTGCCCCTTGCCTTCAAATTGAAACATTCAAGTAATTTTTCATAGCCCAAGAATTTAAATCAGTAAATACATACTATGTACTGTATTATATTTTACAGTCACACTAAACACACCTCACAGAAAAATCTTACTCAAAGTAGAGTTAAATGTGAATGAGAACACGGAGTACATTACAAAAGTCAAAGAAGACCAGGGAAGATAAAGCTGTGGCTTCAGCATTTGCAAAGAGAATAGTAGGACAAGCCTCTCTAAACAAGCTTATTTGATTTGGGAATTTTCCAAGTTTGCTTAACATAAACTACATTTTAATCCAGAATAATCAGCCAGAGGGAATGGTTTTTATAGTCGGCACATAAGGTTTGAAATACTTGGACGTCCTGCAACCACAGGTTCAAATCCCAGCAGTGCTCCATTCTTTGGTGGTGGCTGAGTTAAGTACCACGCACGTGTATATACATGTGTGAGGGGATTTTTTACAGATGAAGCGTCCAAAACGAGAGCACTGGTTGCCCTGTGTGAAGATCCCAATGCAATTTTCCTAAGAACAGAGTGTGTGGCTCATGAATGACTGCAGCTTCTGGGAATCTTGCCAAAAACCTAGGGCAACCGAGAGTGTGGCTTTGCTCTAAAAGAGATTAAACTCCCTATTTAAAAGCTCCCTATACTCCACCATTGTGAGGGTTACACTCATTATTTTTTCCATGTTAGATGGTGAGTTAACACACATGCCTAAAATGCAATATCTTAATTCCCCACTCCCTCCCTCTCTGACTGACACGGAGTTGGTAGGATCGCCACCGCATGCAGCATTCAAGGTTATCGATTTTTGACAGCACACACAAAATACTGTTGCAAAGGAAATATTGTATGCCCTGGTTGGATAACCACGTAAAAAGACAAAAAGTAACCTACAGCAGTTAGCTCAGGGAGAATATGAAGACAAACATATTTTAAAACCTAAGGAAATTATGTCAGTTTCCCTGTGAATCATTTAGTTGCATGTTTTCTAACCCTGGTCTGTGGTCCCTAAATATCGCTGTTTGTCACAAGATTAGGTAAGAGGATATGAATGAATACTTGATACTCTTTCTGAGCTTATCTCCTATATGCATTGGTAAATGTAGTTTTATTTATATATTTTTGAAGAATTAGATTAACAGTAAATACCATTTTCTAGCTTTTTTTTTCCTATTGAGTATTGCTCAGTATAGCCCTTCTTTATTTTGGAGGGAAATTTGTTTTATAGGAATATCTCATATTTCTGAAATTCAGTTATAGGAAAAGTGAGATGGGGCTTAATGAGGAACAAGCAATTTTTTTTTTCTGTTATTGGTGTTTTCCTAATAACATCTTCATTCTTTAAAAAAAAGTCAGTTATGATTTAATCGTAGTGTGATACTGCTTATGTTTAAGACAATAAATATGATGGGGGCTTTCAACATCATTTTCCCCTATTTTTTAATAAAATTCAATAAATTATTCACCTGTGAAATAATGCAACAACATCTTAATTCATTGAAGTTTTATGACTGATTGACATAATGGATTTAAATGTCCTCTGAAAGCTAAAAAACACATGAAAGCATAAGATGTCATTATTTTTCCCTAATTCTAAAACTTGTATTAAAATTAGCAGTTTTCAAAGGAGCTAAAGGAAAGAAGAAAAGAAGATACAAAATTTTTTTTTAATATTTTATTTATTTATTTGAGAGAGAGAGAGAGCATGAGAGGGGAAGGTCAGAGGGAGAAGCAGACTCCCCATGGAGATAGGAGCCCGATGTGGGGCTCGATCCCGGGACTCCGGGATCATGACCCGAGCTGAAGGCAGTTGCTTAACCAACTGAGCCACCCAGGCGCCCCCAAAATTTTTGATGTACAAGTACTACAAATGAATAACATATAAAAAATCATGATAAATACAGTTAGATTATATCTAGCTTTAGAGATCTTAATAAGAATTATGGATGAAATGATCTATTTAGCATGCTCAATTTTGTGATTTTTTTTTTAAGATTTTATTTATTTATTTGTCAGAGAGAGAGAGAGGGAACAAGCACAGGCAGACAGAATGGCAGGCAGAGGCAGAGGGAGAAGCAGGCTCCCTGCTGAGCAAAGAGCCCAATGTGGGACTCATCCCAGGACGCTGGGATCATGACCTGAACCGAAGGCAGCCGCTTAACCAACTGAGCCACCCAGGCATCCCACAATTTTGTGATTTTTAAAAAATCTATTCTTGGATACAGAATTTTAGAAAAATTAGGGCGTTTTATACTATCATTTTAAAAATAACATTGATTTGGCATAGTAGCAAGGGCAAGAGCTCTGAATGAGACAGACAGAGTGTCAGTGTTTGTTTTGCCCTTTTACTGATATGCTTAAGGTTGAGGATATAATTATTCACAGATGGCATAATCACCTCCATAGAAAAAACAAAAATATATAAATAAGCTACAATTTCTAACAAGATTTTATTGTTTCTTGTATTAAAAATCTTAATATAAAGCTCAGTTGCATTTCTATATGCTACAACAACACCAAAAAACTCTATTAAACAACATAATTTTAAGAGGATGCCATTATAGTTACATCATAAATAAGGTTACTAGGAGAATACTAACATGTTATTTTGAAGAAAATTTAAATGTTTCATTGGGAGAAACTAAAGAAGACAAATAAATTGAGACATGGACCAGATTCAAAGACAGTAAGGTTCCATTACATGTAAATGTCAATACTCCTCAAACAAATTTATAGATATTATAAATTTTACATTAGAATCCCTAGTTTACTTTGTGGAACTTTTCAAGATGATTCTAAAGTTTATATGTGAGAAAAAAGACCAAAATTTTCCAAGATATTACTGTGAGGAATAAGGAAAGGGGACATGCCTCATGAGATGTCATGAATTATTAAAGATCTATAGTAAGTAAGTGGCATTGTGTGAGAACCAAGAAAACATCAAGAAGTAGTATAGGAAGCCCAGAAACAATCCATAAATACATGGATTTTGATTTACCACAAAGCTGCCTTTGGTTCTGTGTGAATTGATAGACTTAAATGATGCTGGTATGATTGGTTATGTTCACTTCTAGGGATATAAGGAAATCATTTCTAGGTGGAAATGATTAAAAACTAATATGAAAGAAAAAGCAATAAAATTTTCAGAGGAAAACACAGATGAATACTCTGTAACCCCTGTAGAAATTAATTTTTAATTAGTTAATTATTTAATTAATCTAAGAAATTAATTCCTAATCACATTAGGAATTAATAACAAAAGTATAACAGGGATTAATATGACAAAACTAATATTTAAAATTTCAGTTGTTCAAAATATTAAGTAGAAAATAAAATGTCAAGGTAGAAACAGAAAGAATATTTGTAATTTATAACTGACCAAAAAGAAAAAAAAAATGATGAATAAAAGAAAAAATGACAATTCAAAATGTAAATGTTCAAAAGTCCTAAATAAGCACATGAAGATTAACCTGTAGACATGCAGATATTCTAGAGCTATTAGCAATCAGGGAAATACTATTTTAAACCAATGAAATATTATTTAACACTCAGGAGATTTGCAGAAATAAAAGAGGTTTGACAAAAGGAAGTAAAGTTGAAGCTGTAGAAAATCTGGAATGCTGTACTGTTGGTGACTTTTTAGGTTAGCAGAGCCAATTGGGAAAAAAAAAATGCCATGATCTAGTAAAGTTGAAGATGGACATATCAATGACCCACTGAATATTTTCCTTGGTTCACCTTAGAAAAATATGTGTACCTGGAAGCATGTATCAGAATGTTCATGGTAGCACTGCTTGTCTTAGCCAAAAATAGAAAACAAATCAATTGTCCTTGAACAGTAGCATCCATAAATAAATAATGATGTATAAAAGAATTCTATAGGTCAGTATAAATGAATATATGGCAGCTATAAAGAATGACATGGTTGAATTTCAGGAATGAAAGAAAAGGTAAAAAAAATTGCAGCTAAATGTATACAGCTGATTCAATTTGTATAAACTTACAAAATATGAAAAAGTAAATAATATATTGTTAAGGGTAAAAATCATTTTAGTACAATAATAAAGAAAAGTAAAGAAATAATAGACATGAAACCCAGGAAATAAGCTACCTCACTAAAGAAAAGAGGATGGGTTGGAGAAGAATCTTGAAAGGGATTTCAAAATAATAGAAATATTTTATTTCCTGTGTAGCATGGCTGGTAACAGGTATTCATAGTGTTATTAGACTATGTGATTGATTAAATAAATATATATGTGTGTATATACGAATATAAATATTATTTTGCATCTTTAATGGATGTTCTTCATGCCCCAGGAGAAAAGTAAAATATCAAATAGTCATAAAATTATTTTTCACTACAAACATTTTAATCAGGTTGTTATAACTGTAGTCAGACCAGATCATTTGTACTTGACAACATTTTAAGTACATTCTGTATTTGGGTGACATTTTGAGTACATTCTAGGCTTCTTTTTCTGACATGTGAACTGAAAGTTGACACTGGACTTCCCTTATACATGATAAGAGGAATCTATCATGAAATATGCATGATATTCATAGTGAGATATTATGTTTTTTTAAAGATTTTATTTATTTATTTGTTAGAGAGAGAGAGAGAAAGCACAGGCAGACAGAGTGGCAGGCAGAGGCAGAGGGAGAAGCATGGTCCCTGCCAGGACGCTGGGACCATGTCCTAAGCAGAAGGCAGCCTCTCAACCAACTGAGCCACCCAGGCGTCCCTCATAGTGAGATATTCTTGAACGCAATGTTCACTACATCATACAGTATTCTCTCATCAGGACCAATGAAAAGAGATTTCTCTTAGCACTTAGTTTGAAAAAAGAAAAGAAAAAAATTGTTTCCTCAATAAATGTCTCCTAAATTATTAGTGTGGACTTGAGGACCTCTTCTGACAACATGTAACTTAGCTCTGAATCTTTCCTTATTTCTTCTGGGTCTGAGGCCTCATAGAAACCCTGCGTGGCTCACCTTTTTCTCACCAAATAAGAATTTATAGTAGTAATTTTGTACATTAACTTCTATTTCACATTATTTTCTAACATTTATTTTCCTTTTATTTCCTGAAATTTGTATATTTTCCTTTGTTCCATATTTGTATATATGCATATATAAGCTCTTGCACATTCTTTTTTGAATGAATCAAGTGATAAGTAATTGTCTCAAAAATTTTAAACAATATTTAAAATCTTATGACTCTTGGAGCACCTGGGTGACTCTTGGTTTCAGCTCAGGTCATGATCTCAGGGTTAAGAGATAAAGCTCTGTGTTGGGCTCTGTGGTTAGTGTGGAGTCTGCTTAATGCTCTGTCTCCCTCTGTCACCCTCACTCATCCTCTGTCTCTCTCTAAAATAAATAAATAAATCTTTAAAATCTTCTGCCTCTAGATTTTATCACTGAAAAATTGAAATCTGAGTTTTTAAGAATGTTCCCTTACATCGATAATATCGACAAAAACTACATCAATTTTCTAGATTGAAAATTAGGATATGGATAAAATTTGTAAGTCATTTATAAGTTATGTTAAAAAAGATGCCTACAGAAGCGTGTTTATATTGCTTTCTCAATAATTTTTAAAGAGACAAATATCAAGAAACTGTGTTGAACTACAATGAATATTAACAAAGCACATAGGCATATTCATTATGGAAAATAAGAGAGAAAAATACAAATGCTTAGAATGCTTTTAGATAAAAACAAAGCACAGCAAAAAACCTATATTCCTTGATATCTAAAACACAATTAACAGTTGTCTACTCAAAGAGGCCTTAACTTTTTTTTAACTAACATATAATGTATTATTAGCCCCAAGGCTACAGGTCTGTGAATTGCCAAGTTTACACACTTCACAGCACTCACCATAGCACATACCCTCCCCAGTGTCCGTAACCCCACCACCCTCTCCTCATCCCCCTCCTCCCGACAACCCTCAGTTTGTTTTGTGAGATTAAGAGTCTCTTATGGTTTGTCTTCCTCCTGATTGCATCTTGTTTCCATTTTTCCTTCCCTACCACCCAAACCCCTTATTTTTGAAAAATCACATTTTTGAAAAATCAAACAAATTTCTCATCAACATATTTTTTAAGAATATACTTATTCTTTAGAGAGAGAGAGCAGGAGTAAGTGTGGGGGGTAGGGGTGGGGGCGGAGGGAGAGGGAGAAGAAACAGATTCCCTGCTAAACATAGAACCTCATGCAGGGCTCAATCTCATGACCCTAAGATCACCATCTGAGCCAAAATCAAGACTCAGATGATAAACTGACTGAGCCACCCAGGTGCCCCTTGCAAACATTTTTTTTAAGTTTTTATTTAAATTCTAGTTAGTTAACATAAAGTATAACATTTCAGGTGTACAATGTAGTGATTCAACACTTCCATACAACAGCTGGTGCTCATCACAAGTCTCACAAACATTTTTAAAATGACAAACTCAGTGGCTTAAGTCATACAATTCCATCAATACATTGGTGCAGGGAAGCATAGCCAACTTCTCTGTGTTGGGGATCATGGTGAGGGTGACTCAGTGTGGGCCTTTCCTTTGTTCAGTAGTAATTAGGGAAGTATACACATTACTCTTGCCTCAGTTTTGAAAGAAGCTATTAAAAGATGATCTCAGTATCCATTATTGCAGTAAAGAAAAGGAGCAATCAATTTTACATACAACTGCATACTATGCTTTCCTTTCCGGAGCATCACCATTTCACTAATAACATGCCAGGACAAAGTTACACCGCATCCCAGAAGCCTAAGAAATGCCATTAAGGGATCTTAGTTCCCAATGTCCAATTCATTTCCATAATGCATTGGAAAAACAGCCTTTCTACGGAATTTTTAATGATAGGGTTTCTCGTTCTCTCTGTCTCTCTCTTCTTCCTTTCCATTTTTTTCTGCCTTGTCTTGTTTTGTTTTATTTTGTCTTAATGTCTTCTTTCCTGGTGATACTTACTCCTTTGATTCATTTTGTTTTTAATTATCATGTTTTACTTTATGCCAAAAGCTGTTTCAAGCATTTTTATGTGTACTGATGAGTGATAGTGACCAAAGATTGGTAGGTTCTAGTTATCTTTTTCAGGTTTAAAGATTTTTATAATCAATTTCAGTCACATAATTTTCTTGCCAGATATTTCACAAAGTAAGGCAATCTTAATTAAGCCACATGGAAATACAATAGATTCAAAACTGACCCTCATCAAATGGCCCTAAGAGTTCTAGAGGTATGCACAGTGCTTCCAAAGTGAAATCTAGTATAAACGGCCTTAAACTTTGCCTAATTATCTTCATTTTCACACTCCATCTGTAGTTATTATATCAATCAACACAGTTCAAAGAAAAAGAAGTTACACACACTCAATTTATTTACTCATTCTCTTGACTTACTAATAAAGTTGAGGTATTTTTTTCTAAATATGTTTGCATTCTTTAGATTCCACTCTTTTCTCATTTGTTTATTTATTTATTGAAAACATGTTATATCCTAGACAGTCTTCTAAGTTTAAATATGACTATGTATTAGTGTGAAAAACTCTTACTTCATTGAGCTTATATTTTATTGGAAGGAATTATATTATTCCCTTCAATTATATTATTATTGGAGGGAAAAATAGTTGCCTTCTATGGGCCAGATCCCAAGTGTTTTACATGTCACAACTTATTTAATTTTCAAATCAATCCCATGAGTTGGACACTATACCCCCATTTATTTAGCCAGAAATGATTGCTTGATTCTATACATGAAACACAACTGTTGTCCTTATTTCATTTACTTCGTAATGGGAGAGACACATTTAAACAAAAATCACAAGAATAAATGTTTGACATTTGTGAGATTAATCTTAGACAGTGAAGGTTTTCTTGAGGAAGTTATGATTGAGACAAAAACTAAATAAATAATAGAAATTGTGCTAAGCATTCCAGGCAGAGGGCACAGTGCTTGTGAAGGTGCCGTTCCTCAAATTCTGTTTCCGCAAAGTATAGAATTTCGTAGTCAGTGGATATTTACTCATTGTTTTTTTCAAAATGAAGTAGAATAGAAGGGTAGGAGACTACCAAGTCTTGTTTAGTTAATAAATAATTCAGAGTATAGATGGCTTGGATGCAAATTCATTGTTACAAGAAAATATTTGGTTTGGGCACATGTGAGCAATCTAAGCATTTGTTTCAGTTGAAAACATTTGTTTCAGCAGAAAATTTGGCTTTCATATTCGTATGTGAGTTTCCAAATTGGTTTCCAATTGTAGTGAAGTAAGCATTTGGTTGGTGGCAGTTAGGATAGCCAAATGCTTCTGCACATGTTTATAGAGGCCTGGGGACTTTCCTGAGGTCCAAGGCCTCTTATTATGTTTTGCTGGTTGTCTGATTAATGGTTTGTCACATAACTGTGCAATTAGAATCACCCAAACTTTCATTGAAAGGAAAATAAAAATTTATAGAAATTCACTCAAAGTAAAAAAAAAAAAAACTCCAGAATCTTAATAAAGGACAATTATGCTTTCCTTGGATTCTAAAGCTTTTAAGAAATACTGCAGAGTGGGGCACCTGGGTGGCTCAGTGGGTTAAAGCCTCTGCCTTCGGCTCAGCTCATGATCCCAGGATTCTGGGATGGAGCCCCGCATCAGGCTCTCTGCTCAGTGGGGAGCCTGCTTCCTCCTTTCTCTCTGCCTGCCTCTCTGCCTGCTTGTGATCTCTGTGTGTCAAATAAATAAATGAAATCTAAAAAAAAAAAAAAAAGAAATACTGCAAAGTATCTATATTACATTATTTAGTATTTATTTACCACCCATAAAAATGCTTTTTTTAAAGATTCCCTAAATCTAGACGTTAGAGATGAGAATCAAGTATGGCAGATCTAGAGTTTAGTATTCATTCAGCTTAATAATACAACAGTTGTGTCTGAAGTCTACTTTTATCTTCCACTGTTTATTGAAATGAGATATCTAAATTTTCAGTTTATTGAAAAGAAATCTAGAGTAATATATTGAGAAATTGTGAAAAGTTGAAGGTTGTACTCCCAATCATTCAACTTTTCAGCATGTAAATACCTTTCTTGACACTATATTCTCCAGTCTGCCTGTGGCTAGATGTGGCTCTGCAATTACCAAAATAATATGAAAGGAAATGATGAAACTTCCAAGAAAATTACTTGTGGACTTTCTGCCTCTCTTTCCCCTACTCACAAACTAGAACATGGATGTAACCGTGATCCAACATTGGCCATGAAGCCAGGAGCAATGCCATAGGTGATAGGGTCATAGTAGACTGGATTGTTACATTAGAAAGAAGTCCCCTCTCTAAGCAAAGATATGGTATTTTGGGGGTCTCTTTATTATAACAGTCCAGCACATACATGAAGTATTGTAATATAGATCTATTCAACCAGGTTGTCAAGTTGGTAATTTTGGAATGATGGGAGTTGTCTCTCATATTGACAGTGAAGATTATTAGTAAGTGTAAAACATAACTAAAAGTATCTGAAAGCATAAAAATCTTGCTATGTCAGTCCCTGTTATTTAGGTAACTAAATTTCAGGGATGTGTGTTTACCTGCATCTACACAGATTTTTACTCAGGATTCTCAACTGTATGTAAAATTTTTAGTTTTTAATATAACTAAAATGAGAACAAAATTGTCAAAGATGATCATATAGGAGAGATAAGCCATTTTGTCCAGAATATTAAAATAAAATACCATGCAGAAAATTTAATCAAGGAAACATATTAAAACAAAATCAATAGAGAAATCAAATTTTGTCTTAAATAGAATCTGGAATTTGACAGATCATATCGTCAAGGATAAATTACCTTCCACAAGCAAAGAACATATAGTGAAAATAAAAATTCACCAAAAATTGCAATCTTTTGTGTAGGAAATAACACAAGTCATAGAGAATGTTATCAAATAAGCAAGCCAAGTAAACCCATTATAAAGAGCCAATATATTCTGAAAGGTAAATAACAAATAATTAAAAATATCTGATAAAAAGATTTATTTGAAGCCAGTCCTCTAACATGTGCTATATCAGAAGGCAGTTCAAAACATTTTAATTTTGCCACAGATACACAGTGATAATATTAGTTATATAAATCAATATAAAAATTACAAAATCTAGATGATGTGATGCCCACATTAATTAATGAATAGACCTATAATGAAAATTTATGGATACTAGAATTTACTATCATACTTTATAAAAAGTGAATACCTTTGTTTAATTCAGTAATGTTAAAAATAATATCAGTCAACTTGTTTTTTACCTTAATATTTGCTTTTACACTATTATATTATTTGATCCTAACAAGGACAGACACTGTCTTGTTCATAGTTGTCCACCAAAAGAATCAAGCAACAATATTTTTTAAATGTCAAAAGCAATCTTGTGATATGTTACTGAAACAAGTTGGCTTAGATTCACTTTTCTCTATTTATGGCCTCTAAATCTGAGTGCATACCCTGGAAATAATTCCATAAACATGAAAGGACTCTTTAAGGTGGAAGAAGCCTATAGAATGGCTAAGGGACATCTGGACTTGAACAATATCCAGGTAGTTCTTTGGCTTTTCTTTGTTCTCTCTCATATATTTCTTTGTTATCTCTCATTTACTTTGTTATCTCTCATATATAATAGAGAGAACACCCACCCAAACTGCCAACACGCATAGAAAACAAAACAAAACAGCAACCAGAAAAAGAAAATAAAACACACACACACACACACACACACACACACACACACACACACAGAAATCTCAACAAACAAGACAAAACAAAACAAAATCTTGGTCTCTTTGGCCAAGAAAATAGAAAGGGTAAGTAAAGGGCCTAACAGGAAAACACATATCTAGTGGCTACAGCAATTGGATCTGCCCATAATCACTGACCTCATATCCAAGACTATGGGGTCCATCTGCTAGAAGCAGCAGCAGCAGTAGCAGCAACAGAATCTACATGGATCAGCTCATAGCTTGTCCTAGGCGTCCAGCAGCAGTAGCTCATTGTGCCTGGCAACTTGTATCCCACATTCATTGACAGCCAGTGGGCCCCTCCATTTGTATGGGCAGTAGCAACAGGCCTAGTTTCTCTCTATCTTTTGCCCAGTGGTGGAGAGCCACATGGGCCTTATACTCCAGTGGTGGAAATATATCTAGGTCAGAAATCTTTTAGCCTTCCTTCCAATGGAAGAAGTCAATCCAGTAGTTATTCCTTTCCTCCTATGCTGCCACCAGAGATATAAAAGGAAGCTAAATGATACTGGGTAAGAGTCTCTCCATCCTGGAGGTTCAGAGTTCCCCATCTAAGAGACCTGGGGGCTCACAGAATAACTTTCCACTTTTGCTTGCAGGACCAGGGAACCAACAATCATCTATAGCTCAAGAGAACCAGAAGAACAAATTAGACCAGAATAGCATTGTGAGGGCTCAAAAAGTGATACTGTCATCGAAATTATAGTCCACAAAAATAGGTCAGAACCTACATGCTAAGTCTAAATCAGGTGGCTGCCTGCTATAAAAGAAGATTTAGATGTAATCAGGAATCTCAGAGCATAAGATCTAAACTGTCCAGGATGCAGTCAAGTATCATTCATTACACCAATGACCAGGAAAATCACAAGTTGAATAAAAAAGATAATCATTGATGCCAACACAGAGGTAAACCTGATATTGGAATTATCTGACAAAGATCTCAAAGAAGCCATCATAAAAATGCTTTGCTAGTTAATTACAGATCCTTGAAACAAGTGAAAAAAAAAAGAAATATTAGCAGAGAAAAAAGTTATTAAAAAGAACCAAATGGAAATATAGAAGTGGAAAATACAATAACCAAAATAAAAAAAACTTGCCAGATGGGTTCAATCATAGAGTGGGAAGACAGAAAATAGAATCAGTAAATTAAAGGAGAGATTAATAGAATTTATTCAATCTGAACTACAGAATCTAGAATGACAAGAAGGAGGAGAAGTAAAAGGAAGAAAAGAAGAAGAAGGAGAAGAATGAAGAAGAAGAAGAAGAAGAAGAAGAGGAAATGGAAGAGGAGGAGGAGGAGGAAGAAGGATGAACGGGAGGAGGAGAAGACAGAGGGGGAGGAGGAGGAGGGAGAGGAAGAACAAGAAGGAGGGGAAGAGGCAGAAAAAAAAAAGGAGGGAGAGGGTAAGGAGCGGGGAGGAGGAAGAAGAGAAGAAGCAGGAGCAGCAAACAAACAAACACAAATTTAACATAGTCTTATGTACATGTGAGACAAACAACAATCAAACATTTGTAATATTGGAAAACCAAGGGGGAAGAGAAAAAATTATGTATCTAAAAAGGTGTTTAGGGGTGCCAGGGTGGCTCAGTGGATTAAGCCGCTGCTTTTGGCTTAGGTTATGATCTCAGGGTTCTGGGATCAAGCCCCGCATCGGGCTCTCTGCTCAGCAGGGAGTCTGCTTCCCCCTCTCTCTCTGCCTGACTCTCTGCCTACTTAAGATCTCTCTCTCTGTCAAATAAATAAATAAAATCTTAAAAAAATATAAAAAGGTGTTTAAATAAATAATCAATGAAAATTTTCTAGATTTGGTGAAAATCATAAATGGACAGATTTAAGAACCTGAGTGAAGCCAATATAAGATAAGCCTAAAGAAATCTACTCCATGAGTCATGATAATTATACTTCTGAAAATGAAAGACAAAGCAAAATATCTTAAAGGCAGTCAAAGAAAAATGATGCATTATCTATAGGGCAACACCACCTCAGATGAAAGTGGATTTCCCATGGAAACAATGAAACCCAGAAGCAAGGGCACAATATTTTTTAAGTGGTGAAAGAAAAGAACTGTCAGCCCCAAATTCTTTATCTGGCAAAGCTATCCTTCAGGAATAAAGCAGACTATAAAGACATCCTCAGAAAAAGGAACATTAAGAGAATTTGTTACTAGCAGCCTACTCTTTGAAATTTCAGAAATTAAAAAAAGAAAAGAAAAAAAAGAAAAAAATATCATGAGTAAACACTGGGGTAAGTATATTGATTTTTTTTCTCCCTATGTGTTCTTAAAAACATATTAGATAGTTGAAACAAGATTATGTGGTGCTCAATTTTCACAGAGAAAATAATTATGACATTTTGAAAATGGGGAGGAACAGAGGCCTCTAATAGAACCAAGGCTTTTAAACTTCATTTGAAGTGTCAAATTGTCAGTAACAGTTGTTTATGATGTAATGTGTACATATTATAGTCGCTGATCCACCACTAAGATATATACAAAGCAATATTTTCAAAAACCTCTAAACAAAAAAGATAGAATTCTACAAAATGTCTATGTAATCTAAAGGAAGGTTAAAAAAAGAAAAATTGAGAAATGAGAAATAGAGGAAATTGATAGAAAACAAATAAAATCACAGACTAACACACTCCCCGTGTCAATAATTACTTTTAAAAGTAGTTAATGTAGGGGCACCTGGGTGGCACAGTGGGTTAGGCCTCTGTCTTCAGCTCAGGTTATGATCTCAGGGTCCTGGGATCGAGCCCCGCATTGGATTCTCTGCTCAGCAGGGAGCCTGCCTCCCTCTCTCTCTCTCTCTCTGCCTGCCTCTCTGCCTACTTGTGATCTCTCTCTCTGTCAAATAAATAAATAAAATCTTAAAAAAAATAAAAATAGTTAATGTAAATACACTGATAAAAAGACAGTGGTTGGCAGTATGGCTTAAAAAAAATCCATGATCCAACTACATATTATCTCTAAGAAATTAATTTCAAAACATATCATAAGTAGGTTGAAACTAAAAGAGTGGAAAAAGATAAGATAGATTTTTTTTGAGACTTTTTTTTAAGCTTTTTTAAAAAATTTATTTATTTGTTAGAGAGAGAGAGCACAGGCAGACAGAGAGGCAGGCAGAGGCAGAGGGAGAAGTAGGCTCCCTGCCGAGCAAGGAGCCCGATGCGGGACTTGATCCCAGGATGCTGAGACCATGACCTGAGCCGAAGGCAGCCGCTCAACCAACTGAGCCACCCAGGTGTCCCGATAAGATAGATTTTTTTAAGTGAGAGTAACTATATTAATATGAAAGACAGTAGACTTCAAAGCAAAGAAAATTACAAAAAATAAAGGCATTACATAATGTTAAAAAGATCAATACATTAAATATTTTCATAGATCATTATCTCAAAATTCTTATTTTAAAGCGTTCTCCCCCAGTGCAATTGTGTTTGGAGATTGGGCCTTTAAAGAGGTAATTAAGGTTAACTGTGATCATAAGGGTAGTGCCCTAATCCAGCATTATTGGAGTCCTTACAAGAGGGGAAGAGATATCAAGAATGCACATTCACGGAGAAAAGATCACGTGAGAGCACAGTGAGAAGGTAGCCATCTGCAAGCCAAGGAGAGAGGTTTAGGAAAAACCAGACCTGCTGCCACCTTGATCTTGGGCTTCTAGCTTCCAGTACCGTGAGAGAATAAATTTCTGCTGTTTAAGACAGTGTCTGATAGAGTTAAGAGGTAAAACAGACAAATCTGCAACTATGGCCGGAGACTTCAACACCCTACTTTCATTAATCAATAGAATCAATAGACAGAAAGTTAGCAAATATATAAAACTAACAACAGTATCAACCAACAGGATCTAATTGTCACATATAGAACTCTTCTCTTAACAAAAGCAGAACTCACATCTGTTTTAAGTGTCCATGAAACACTCATCAATAAAAGTCATGTCTGGGGTCATAAGACAGATCTCAAAAAATTCAGACATTGAAATCCAGCGTTCTCCAACCACTATGGAATAAAACTAGAAATCAATAATAGAAAAACAAGAAAATCTCAAAACCTTTGGTAATTAAACTACACATCTCTAAATAATCCATGAACTAAATAGGAAGTCTCAAAGGAGACAAACAAACAAAAAATGATAGAATTTAATAAAAATAATACAATACATCAAAACATGTGAGATACACCTAAAGCAATGCTGAGAGAAATTTACAGCATTAAATGCTTCCATCAGAGTAGTTTCAAATCAATAATCTAAATTCCTGTTTTAAGAGCTAGAAAAAAGGAGAGGAAAAACAAACTTAATATAGGCAGAGGGAAAAAAAATAATTAGGAAAAGAAGAGTAAAAATCCATGAAATTAACATAGGAAAACAATAAAGAGCAATGAAAAAAATAAAACAGAAGACGATTATTCAAAAATATCAATAAAATGGATAAATGTCTAGCAAGACTGACAAAGATAAAAAGAGAAAAGACACAAATTACCAATATCAGAAATGAAACTACATATACTCATTATTTCAAGGATATCCCTCATTCCTCATTATTCAAAGGATAATAAGAAGATACTATAAACAGTTTCACACTCAAATTTGACAGATTAGAAATAAGCGATTTTTCTAAAACTTAAGACTACCAAAACTCAGCCCAAATGAAATTGATAAGTCTTATAATACTTAAATAAAACAAATTTCTGGGGCAGCTGGATGACACAGTCCCTTGACCATCTGACTCTTGGTTTCAGCTCAGGTCACGATTTCAGTGTTGTAAAACTGAGGTCCCCCATCAGGCTCTGTGCTAAGTATAGAGTCTGCTTAAGACTCTTTCTCCTGGGGCGCCTGGGTGGCTCAGTTGGTTAAGCAGCTGCCTTCGGCTCAGGTCATGATCCCAGCGTCCTGGGATCGAGTCCCACATCAGGCTCCTTGCTCGGCAGAGAGCCTGCTTCTCCCTCTGCCTCTGCCTGCCACTCTGTCTGCCTGTGCTTGTTTGCTCTCTCTCCCTCCCTCTCTGACAAAAAAAAAAAAAAAAAAGACTCTTTCTCCCTCTCTTCCTCCCCCACCTCAAGTAAATAAATAAGTATTTTTTAAAAAATTCTAATTAAGATGTTCCCCAGAAAGAACTCTCCAGTCCTGGATGGCTTCACTGTTATATTTTACTAAATATTTAAGAAATAATTAAGACCAGCTTTACTCAATATTCCCCAAAAAATAAAGACAAAGGAACATTTGCCAACTCATTTTATGAAACAAGTAGTGCCTTGATTCCAAAGCAGATACCAAAAACAAAAACAAACAATAATAATAATAATAATAATAATAATAAAACAGGAAAAAAAACCTACAAACCTAAATCTCTCACTCTCTCATGAACCTATTAGACTCAAAATTCTTAAAATATGAACAAAGCAAATCCATCAAAGTACAAAAAGATTACTAGATGAGACCAAGAACTCTACACTATTCTCCAGTAAAAATTTTTAATGTATACAAAATTGGTTCATTATTTGAAAAATAATCATGTTATCTATCATATCAACAGGCTAGAGAAGGAAAAGTATATGATTATATTAATTGATACAGAAAAACATTTGATGAAATCCAACACCCAATCAAGACAAAAACTCTCAGCAATCTGGCAATAGAACGGTCTTCAATTTGAAAAAGAGCCTCCATATACACCTACAGGTAACATTTTACTTAATCATCGTAGCTAAATAGTTTCCCTCTAAGATCAGGAACATTACCATTCTTATTCAAAATAGTACTGGAAGTTCTGGACACGGTATTAAGTCAAGAAAAAGATATAAAAAGCATATAGATTGGAAAGGAAGAAATAAAACTGTCCCTACTTATAGATTGCATGATTTGTGTCTATGTAGAAAATCTCAAGAAATCTACCAAAAAAAAAAAAAAAAAAAAAAGGAGAGAAAGGAAGAGAGAACTCCAAAACCTCCTAGAACTTAATACTGCACTTACCAAGGGTGCAGGGATCAAAACAATATCACTTACAAAAATCAATCTCATTTTTTACATACTAAAAATAAGTGTGTGGAAACCAAATTAAAAACACGGTATCATTTTAGCTACACCAAAGAAAATATAATACTTAGATAAAAACTTGAGGGCATACCAACTGCATATGCTGAAATTTACAAAAAGCCAAAGAAAGAAATCAAAGACCTTGGTAAATGGGAAGATACACTGTGCTCATGGATTGTAAGACTCAATAGAGTTTCAACAGATGTTAGTTCTTCCCAAATGCATCTATATAACTAATGCAATTCTTATTCAGCTTTCCATAAAACCTTTTGTAGACACAGATGAGCTTATTATAATATTCATATGGAAACACAGAAGCCACAGGATAGCTAAAACAATCTTGACCAAAAAAATGAGATTGGAGAAATCATTCTATCTATTTTTTTTTTTTTTAATTTGACAGACAGAGATCACAAGTAGTCAGAGAGGCAGGCAGGGAGAGAGGAGGAAGCAGGCTCTCTGTGGAGCAGAGAGCCCGATGTGGGGCTCGATCCCAGGACCCTGGGATATGACCCGAGCCGAAGGCAGAGGCTTTAATGCACTGAGCCACCCAGGCGCCCCCATTCTATCTATTTTTAAGGCATACTATACAGTTAAAAATATCAAGAGAATGGTATTGTAAAGGGATAGACACACTGATCAAAGAGACAGATCAGGGAATCCACATATAGATCCACACAAATACACTCAACAGATTTTGAGGAAAGATAGCATTTTCATCAAATTGTGCTAGAGTAACTGGACATCCATAAACAAAAATACAAATCTCCAACTAATATATATACATTATAAAAATATTTTCATTGACTTAAATATAAAATGAAAAATTATAAAACTTTTGGATAAACTTAAGGATAAAATATTCAGAATCTAGAGCTAGTCAGAGCTCTTAGGTTTGACACCAAAATGAGGATCCTTAGAAAGAAAAATGTATATATTGGACTTCGATGAAATTAGAAACTTTTGCTCTTCAAAAGGCTCTGTTAAGAAGATGAAAAGACAGCCTAGAGACTGGGAGAAAGTATTTGCAAAGTGTGTATCTGAGAAAGAACTCATATGTAAAATATATAATGAATTCTCAAAAATTCAACAATAGAAACAAAACAAAACAAACTCCAACTCCTACCCCCAAATCAATCCAAAATGAAAATGGGCAGAAGACATAAACAGGTATTTCACCAAAGAGGGTATACATTTGGCAAAGAAGCACATAAAATATCATTTAAATAGATAAATAATCAACATCATTAACCCCTAGGTCAATGCCAATTAAAACCACTGTGAGTATCACCGCATGAAAATGGCTAAAGTAAAAAAAAATACTGACTATACCAAATGCTGGATATGATGTGATGACATTGGATTACTTATACATTGTTCATGGGCATGTTCTAATAATACAGCCACTCTGGAAAGGAGTTTGGTAGTTTCTCATTTACTATCACAAGGCCTAACAATTACATTCTTGGGCTTTTAGCTCAGAGAAATAAGAACTTTATATTTGTACATTAACATTCGCAACACCTTTGTTCATGATAGCCAGAAACTAGAAACAACCCACATGTCCACTGAATGTGTAGATGGTTTAAAAAATGTGGTGCATCCATACTATGTAAGACAATTCTGCAACATGAAGGAAGGGACTACTGATAGGCAGAACAGTTTGGAACTGTACTGAGTGAATAAAGTTAATCTAAAAGGTCATATACTGTATAGTTTAACTTATAAAATATTCTTGCAAGAACAAAAATATAGAGATAAACTAAAATACAGAAATGGATGTCAGGGGGTCAGGAATAGGAAGAGTGGCAGGGTGACAGTGTGGCTATGAAAGGGAAAAATGAGGGATCCCTGATGATGGAAATGTTCTGCGTCTTGACTCTATTAATGTCAGTATCATGGTTGTGATATTGTACTCCAGGACTCAATTAATATTGTACTTCAAGATGTTACCACTGGAGGAAACTAGGTAAGAGTACAAGAGATATTTCTCTATTATTCCTCACAAGTTCATGTGAGTCTACAATAATCTCTCCAAATAAAAAGTTTAAAAATTAAAAAAAACATTTGAGAGACATAAGCAAAGTACTTTTTTTCCTATTACATTCTTGAGGAAAACAAACTCACAGGGTTGGATTACTTTTCTGAAGTCACGCAGCTAGTATATATATATATCAGAGTCAGGACTAACACACAGGTTTTCTTAAATGTAGTCCAGCACTCCTTTCTCTCAACCAGTCCATGCCAACACTGATTGCCTAGGGTGTAAGGTCTAAAATGTAGGCTCAATATATGTGCTGCCTAGACAAATGGGGAAACTGGGAAGATCTCAAATCTCCTAGCCACAAATTCCCTCCCCACTCTACTAGATAAGGTCTCTTAGACAACAACACTCCTTATCAAATTAACCAGATGCAGTTCCTGCTTATCCTGCCTTGTGGGTTACCTGCCAGCCAGCAGAACTGTTCAAACAAGCTAATAACAAATGCCATGGGAACCGAGCAGCACCTCATCCTTTGATACAACAGAGCCTGCTTCCCACAGTCCTTGGTGGTTCACTCTGTCCTGGAATACAACTCCTGTGTGGCCCTGTGTGGTGCAACATGCCCCTCTCCCAAACATTTAGTATAAACTAAGTAGAGCAAAAATGACCATAATGAGATGTAATCTCATTTATGGATTTCCTAAAGATTTCTGTTGTGATGTCATCATGTACATAGATGGAAAAGGTTTTAGGTATTAAATTCTTTTAGCCTTCACAAGTCTGCTTCCTCTAGAAGATATATGCTACTGTTATTCAAGTAAAAACATTATATTATCAATCATTCTATGAATCACAAAAAGATAGCTCTGGATAATTCCTATTGGGGAGTGAGCAGAAATACCAAAACAATCTAGAACAACAAAATACATAGATTTTTGAGGTATCCAGAACTGCAACTGTTTTTATGAAGATGGTACTACTACAATGGTAAGCAATTAAGTAATAACACTTAAATTATAATTTATAGTAGTGTCTCAATAAATATATTTTATAGTACAGTTTTCTCTATATCATCTGTTTTATAACATAAAACATGACCAAATATCAATGTCTTAGAAAAAGTATTAATAATAGATGATTCATATGGAACCAGTGGAGGTGCTACAGAAAATATATATAAATCACTAAACTAACTCATAATGACAGCTGTATTCAAGTCATATGGTATATAGGATTTCCAAATAATATTGAGTTTAATTTAACAGACTAAAAAGAATTCTGTTGTCCTTGGTGAAGTAAATTTGGGTAATTTCACCATTTAATGCAACTACAGGATGTGACAAGCAAATGATAAGTAGAACAATTTTCACTTGCGCAACAGTAAACACATATTGATTTCAAGGAAAATAAAACACATAAATGTGAAAATGACTAAATTACGTGCAGGTAAAACTTTAGGTATTTTAAATAGCTAGAAGTATTCAAAAGTATTTTTAAGTAAAATTAACATTTAACATTATAGATATTTTTGTCTGAGGAAAAGTTCAATGAAAACTACACTGAGACTTACTCAAGAAAATCCCTCCAATTTTGTGTTTATTATGTTCTGAAAACTGAAATTGATAAGTATCACTTTTTTTGTCCTTACCTTCAGGCAGGATTTTGTTATTACCCTTCCTCCTACTTGACTTCTTTTTCTTCTGTTAAAACCATTGTAGTGAAGAGCTGCCAAGAGATATTATAGGTATTTAGAGGTCTTTTAGTTTAATGATATATGTTTCATGACATAAAATAATAAATGAATGAGTTTAGATAGCTATCCACTTTGCTATCATTCCACTGTAAGAAATACTGTTGGCCTCTCACTGTCATCATTCTCATATTTCTGTGTATAACTTTAACACCAGACACCTCTCCACATTCAGCTACTCAAGGCTAGTTTCTAGGAGCAACAAAGTGAAACACTGGCAGAAACTAACTTGGCAGGTTTTACAAATACTTAGAAGCTTTAATGATTAATAATCAGATAATCATGTCTGAGAAAAACAAAAATTATGAGTAGTCACAAAACATTCTGGTGGTGTGAAATTTGAAAAATAGACAAATCTTCATTTTTTAAAAAAGATTTTATTTATTTATCTCTCAAAGAAACAGAGAGAGGAAGAGCACAATCAGGGGAAGCTGCAGGGAGAAGGAGAAGCAGACTCCCTGCTGAACAAGGAGGCTAATGTGGAATTTGATCCCAAGACCCTGGGATCATGATCTAACCCGAAGGCAGACGCTTAACTGATTGAGCCACCCAGGCATCCCTGAAAAATATCCAGATCTTTAAGCATGTTTCTAAGATTCAAACATTCCAGAGATCATGTGTTCTAGTTGTTATCTTAAATCTTAAAAATATCTTTTCTTAAATATTTAAGATAGCTCTGAACTATTATGCTTAGTTAACCAACTCACCTAATTGATCAAACATTTCTCAAATTAAGGTGGATTAGAGAATGAATTCTGTAGACCCCTGAGGTCTTCATCAAAGGTATCGAGAGGACATTTAGTTATTATATTTGTGATCAGGAAGTGAGTTTTACAGTTCAGTGGCTACCTGGTTATTTGTACACAAACACTGGAATGATTACATATGGAATCATATTTCTAGGCATTCATATTCTGACATTTTTTTTTACTGTGGAAAGATTGGAGAACAAAATAATGAAGTGAGAAAATGTTCTTAGTTGGTATATTGCCTGTAATCATTAAATGCCCAGGAAAGCATACCTTAAAAGTGTTTAGCAAAAGAAGAAATATGCTTACTGTAGTTAAACAAATAATAAAAAGAAATAAAATAACATAAAATTACAATTGATACTTTGACCCAAGAATCTTTATAAGTAACTTAACGCCAAAGTGGCACCTTCCTTTTTAGATAGTGAATTCCTTTTAAATTATCAATTTTTAATACATTATGAATATTATGACATCAATCTTGGCTAAGTTCAACAGTGTTTTATATTGAAAATACAAAATCTATATAACCCTTAATATTAATCCTCCAGGTGGATTTAAAACAAAAAAAAAAAAATGATAAGGTAAAATGTAAATTTGTGGGATTAGCGTAAGTTTGTGTCTTAGTTTGTGTGTTGGTTTTCCAAAACCTGATTGCTCCTGTAACTGATTTGACCCAAAAGTTTATATGCCTCCGAATCTGCTTGGCCCTTCTTGCATGGTTATGAGAATCTTCGCTGATCCATAATGCCCCAAAATCAATACATTTTCCAACCCTCCTTGAAGGCAGCAATGGCCATGAGACCAAGGAAACTTCTGGCAATCTTCCTTACAAGAATTTGTGAGAACCTTCTGTCCTTCCTTTATCTGCCCTCCATTCTACTGCTTAGAAAGTAGATGGGTGGTTACTGAAATTTCATCTTGAACCCTGAAGATAGAAGGCAAATCCTAAGAATGTTCGTTTAAAGGGGGGGTGGGGTAGCTTAGATTCCATGCAACATGTAAACAGTCAAGGACTTTCTATATCTGACTTTCTATATCTGACACAAGATATATCAACTACTATTTTGCTTAAATTACTTTTGAGAACTCTTTGGATCATAAAAAATCTAGCCCTAATTATAACTAGGACTTTGGTGATAATTATTTGCTTATAAAAGGAATTTAATCTTAGATTGGTAGAATGTAAAATCTAGGTATATAATACTGTCTTCATAGTTTGTATTTGTTTTGATGGAATACATTCATTCTATCTATCTATATCTATAATATAGATTACATATAATTCTTTTATTAGTCATTAAGAAGGAAGATTGTGCCTGAGCTGATCAATGTGCTTATAACTGTTAATATGTTTTCCTTATGGCTTTTCTCAATTTAAAATATTCTCTCTAAGCAACTCTTTACTCAGCTTTCTTGCAGTCAGTGCCATTAAATAAAAATTTTATAAGTCAAGTAATAGAATCAAATTTTGTTTGATCTCTACTTAATCCTATCTTGACATTCCACTGGGTAATGCCCTATAGTTAAACTCTATTTCTTACAAATTATTGTCAGTTTTTTTCAGTTATTACAACAAGAATTCATAGCATAAGTAACTAAATAGATGAGCAAGATTTACTTTATTGCATAATGTCCACAGTACCCTGTAAATATGAGCAATACTTTTCCAAAACTTTTATTTTAAAAGTAACAAAATGTAAGATTGAAGTACATTATCTTTGCATGCAAACACGGTATGTTAAAAAAAAATCTACATGGCTTTAAGATTTAAATTGATCTAATGCTTCCAAATATATGAATTCTAGAAGTTACATATGAGGACATTTTCCCCACAGCTTTTTAGCTATGTTTTTCATGATCAGCATTCAACGTTAAATATATTTAGTTGTTAGAGTTCTGTAAGAAATCTGTCACTCTCCCCTCAATTCTTGTGAATTTCCAAAGACAGACACTTCCAACTGATTTAGCTCTTTTTGTTTTGTTTTGTTTAATTTTCCTTCATTCTTCTAAATATTTAATGTGTGTTTCTATGTTTTTTTTTTAAGATTTTATTTTATTTATTTGACAGAGAGAGAGATCACAAGTAGGCAGAGAGGCAGGCAGAGAGAGAGGGGAGGAAGCAGGCTCCCCGCCGAGCAGAGAGCCCGATGTGGGACTCGATCCCAGGATCCTGAGATCATGACCTGAGCCGAAGGCAGAGGCTCAACCCACTGAGCCACCCAGGTGCCCCTCTATGTTTTGATTGTTCAGCAGGAGGCACTATCTGTTCACCTTCTCAAGTGAAAGCTCACAGCTGCCACACAAAGTACCTGATTCATACAATCCTATACTTATGCACCATGACTTAATTTTTTATTAAATCAATACTCAGATCCATGCATATACAGCATCTTCAACAATGCTTTGAAGTTTGTGATTATTTCTGCTTTCTTGCACAATATTTTTGTTCGCTTTGGTGTTAATAATTGTCTCATAAGTTTTTTTTTCCCTTAGTTTTCTATGTACTTATCACTAATTCAACATCAAACTCACAGTTCACTTTGTAAATCTTCCCTCAATATGTTCACAAATATCAAGTATTCGATCAATTTCTTTTTCTTGATGCAGTGTCTCCTAGGACTACTCCAATCTGCACCTTTCTTTTTTTCTTTTCTTTCTTTTTTAACCTGGTATACCATTGTCATCCTGGAATCTCCTTTCACTAATCCAGTTGAGCAGGTACACTATTAACCCTTGACAAGCACAGGGCAAGGGTGCAAATAGAGGCACCTTGGTCTATATCTCAACCCTCTCTCTTCCCAACCTGGCTCCAAGGAACAGACTCAAAGAAGGAGCAAAGAAGCCATCTATACCCTGGGTGTGAATGAAGCACCATTTTGGGCAGGGGATTTCTTCTAATTGCTTACCTGTAACATAATGGCTACAGTGCATCCTTCCTTGGAGCCAAGTACAGGAAGATGCTGTGTGTTTCATAATCATTAGATTAGAATTTACTTCACTGAATTCTACTTTCAACTGTATCTGGTGGCCCAAGACTAAAGATTCTTTTTTTTTTTTTTTCATCTTTCCAGTTTTCTGGGGGGATTAGAGTAAAGCAGCCATCTATTTTTCAGAATAGGAGAAAGGATCCAAGGGCCTGCTTCTTAAACAGATGTTTATCTAGTTCTGTTTTTAGATTTATCTTAAACCCTATTGTCAGAGGTACTAAGTACCAACCACTCCATAGTCTTTCCGGGATTTATGGTACAAATTTCTTTGAGTCTTGCAGTCCCATTACTGTCTTGGAACAATAATGTAATAGAAATAGTATTGCCTTACACCATTTTCTCTGAGCTCCAACCAACATGATTTTCTCCTAGTTCCTTAAACAGTTTCTTAATTTATATGTTTAGATCATTGCCTTCTCTTGTCTGTCCATCTAAACTTCCTCTACTGTACTGTTATAAGGATACTAGTTGTTGGACTGAGGCACACACCAGGATAATCCAGGGTGATCTCCTCATCTCAAGATCCATAAATTAGTTAAACCAGCAAAGATTCTTTTTCTAAATAAAATAATATTCATAGATTCTGAGGATTAAAAATTGGACAAGGTGTTGAGGAGACTACCATTCAATCCACTAATGCTTAATTTTAAATGTGTGGTACTGACACACTTCTGAGGGACATTTCAAGTTTCTTCTAAGTGTCAGGAAATTTGTAGTTATATTTTTATTTTGAAAATATTAAAAATAAATCAGTAGTAATCTTCTGTTTTTTGCCACATGGGCTTCTTTATAAAACATCTCACATGACTGGAACTTTTATTTAAAGCAAGAAAGATAGTGAGAGTGTCCAAGACAACATGGGCAGAATCAAGGAGACAATTCAGGAAATAATTGTAATAATCAGGGCAGAGATGATGTTCATCTGTACCAAGGGACAGTACTGAAGATGGTGAGACATTGTTGAGCTCTAGAAAACAACTTGAAAAGTGTGTCAACATAATTTCTTAATGGATAAGATGTGGGTGTACAAGAACAGAATATCATGAAAGCAAAAATGTAATGTCTTTCTCCTACAATAATGGTACTTTGTGAGGCAGAACAATTATTCTTTTCTCTACCACTGTATTTCTAGTACCTGTAAAGTGTTCGATAATCTGAATAAGTGAGTGGATCAAAGGATAATTCAATCAGTTTAACAAAATTAAATAGTTGCAGATTCACATCAGATGAAAGCCAACCTACATATTCTATAATAATGGCACAAAGACTAAAAATCAATCAGGTAAATTACAACATCTGGTGGCAAGGACTTTAATATAATGTCAGAAACAATCTCACTGATGGGGTAGTGTAATGATGGGAGCAGGTGATGTGAATATATATAGCATGTATATGAAGGTCAAAGTGAACAGCAATGATAAAAATAAATTTGAGAAGGAAAGTTCTTCAGAATAACTGATTCAACATGCCTCACTTAAATAATTAAAACTCGTAAATAGGGTTAGTTATTCTGACATTCTGACCTGGATCATGCAATTAGTCCAACATTTTATTTTTATTTTTTTCCAACATTTTAAATTTAAATTAGGAAATTTATAAATATGCAAAGCAGTGTTGTATGGAAAAGTTTTTTTTCCACATGTAGGCTGGCAAGTTATCACATTAATTTGAGTTATTATAATTTTGATAAAACAAATGCCAGCTTTTTGTTATGTAGTGTGATCGTTAGTGTTTCTGTGCCTACTTGGCTAAGTTATAATACCCAGTTAATTAATCAGACATTAATCTAAGTATTGCTGTAAAGGTATTTTGTAGATGTGGTTAACATCCATATCTTTGAGTAAAAGGATTTACCCTTGATAATGTGATCTAATCAGTTGAAGCCCTAAAACTAAGTTTTCCTGGAGAAAAAGGAATTCCACCTCAAGACTGCACCAATAACTCTCAACTGAGTTTTCAGTCTGTGATCTGGCCCTACAGATTCTGGACTTGCCAGGTCCCATAACCATGTGAGCCAATGCCTTAAAATTAAAACAAATCTATATGTACTTAGATGTGGATATAGATAGATCATATATATTTATATATCTATTTCTATGTATCTCATAAAGTGTTTTCTCTATATTTTTTAAAAATAGGTATTTATTAGCAGTGATTATGAAAAAATAAATGTTGAGGGTATTTGCCAGGAACCTACAATGAGATAATAATAACAGGACAGTCAAATTCAAACTTCTAATAAAAGTGAGAAAGCCAAGGAAAATCATTAGCAAATTCTTGATGAGACAGTGCCAAACTCAGGCTCTAGAATCAGACAGTCTGTATCCAAATTCTGGTCCTGCCAATTATAGGGGCTCTTGGGAATGATACTGACTTCTCAGAATTCCAGTTTCCCATCTGCATAATGACATTATTAATGATTCCTACCTCACAAGTGTTACAAAGATTTAATGAGGTCCTAGATATAAAATTTTAGCATAATGTCTTTAATATAGAAAACACATAAAAATTTAGTGGTAATTATTATTTCTCAAAAGTTATAGAATGGGGAATTATGCCAATTATAGACACAAGGAAAAGTAAAAAGATTAAAAAATCCTGTTAAAATATCTTATTGATACCTGAAGGGGGAAAATAAATGCCAGAAATTTGCACAAAACTATTCTAATTGCTAGGAGAAAGAAAAAAATATGTTTTTAAATTTAAAAAAATGTTTCAAATGAGGAAAACATCAGAATCCAAATTGTCTGGCAACTTAGGTACAAAGTAGAAACTGAAGAAGAAAAAATAAATAAGAAATGCTCTATAAAGACCTCTGAAAGCAATAACAAAAGAAAAAAAGTCAGATAAAGTAGTAGAGGAACTTTGGCTTTCGGGTTGCCTTGTATCGAAAGTATATGGGTTTTTTTTTTTGAGGGAGCAGCAATCTTGCCAATAAAATAAAATAAATTTCTTATTTTTCCTCTTATAGAGGCCATTCACTTTCCTGATACAGGTTGCTATTCTTTTTTGGCAGCTTTGAGAACATATGGTAGGAGTAAGCAGAGTTAAGACAGTCAAGAGTGTGAGGGTGGATGTGTGAGTGGTCTGTCCTATATAGAAGAAAAATATATTAATTGAGATAATGTGAGAGAGGGAGCTGCATGTAAGTAAATTCTTCATGATTGGTATGGCTCCTGCCAATGGAACCCTGGGAAAAAGGAGGTAAACACTGCTTCTGACTTTGCCACCCCTTCCCAGTTAATGTCACTTGAGGTTATTGCTGCCACAGACATTGGAATTAAAATACAGTGGAGTATTATCTAGATTTGGGTATGTTAATAACTTTCACCGATTATAGTCATTTTCAAGGAATTATGGATTCAGTTTTTGAGAATTGCAGTTAAAGATTGCAAAGGATCTTTCATAATGTAATTTGAATGTAAAATAATGCCTTCTTTTATTTTTCTTTTAAATCGCCTCAATTTTCCTGTTCTAAACATAAACTTACTGGTATAATTATCTTAAATATCTTTTTATCTGTTCATTTTTACATATTCATATCTATAATGAAAGAGCAAATTGTTTTATCATTGTTGAGTCCTTTTCTATGCTGATTTTGCTAAAAAAAACAGTCATCAAATGATTATATGAATCAATATTAAATCATATCTTAGATGGAGTTTTTGTTTGTTTGATTTGTTTTTTGTTTTTATGGTTGCTCACATCAACCCCCAAAGCCCTTTAACTCTGGCAAGGGTTATTAGGAAAAATCAGAAGTAACAACTGGAAGTTAGGCACACACAAAAAAGGGCATATTATGGCAGTGTTTCATGAGTCCATTAGAAAAAAAACATTTTGCCTACTGCTTTCCAAAGTGTTAAGAGGATCTGCTCAGACGTGGAGAAAACCTTGAATGATGATTCAAAACACTAAGGATAATTTTAACATGCTCTGGTTGCAACACCCTTACCAAGCTGCTGCCACTTCCGACCCCACAGTGTCTCTCCTCACCACATTTGATTCCAATGCCCATGATGGATGTTGCCACCACGTCCTTTTGCAGTTAGCTACTTTGCTTATCTGTCCCTAACATCTTTTGTTGTGAATTATTTCAAGGCAAAGAAATAAACACTAAGAGAATCCTACTCACTTTCTCACTTTAAGGATTATATGCGTATAGCATACTGTCTGTCACTTGACTTCCAACACAATCTCAAATCTTCATTCTAGGAAGACAGAGCACTTTACAGAAAACCACCAAGCAAAACAAAATACATTTGGAAGGGCTATTTCACTAAACTTAGTCTGGACACAAACAGCACTGGTGGAATCCCCCTCAAAATTGCAATATAAGCAACAGAGATTTGTTTCTTCACCATACCAAACATTCCTTTGTTCCCAGGCCAAAAGCATCTCAATTTTTTTTTTAATTTTCTTTTCCATGGTAGTCAGAGAAGATATTGCATATTAATAGTTTTTAGTATAAATCAGTTTATAAATATTTGCATTAAAAAACAATGTGGGGATCTGTCCCACAATATTGGACACAGTCTACGTTCATCAGAATTTCCTTGGTTATTTCTCTGCTAATGGGTTTGTATCATTAACTACTGCTGGTAACTATGTTGTATATAGACAATCCCAAAATTCCAATGGCTTTTAAAAAATAGCCCTTAAGTTTTCTAGTACACAGATCTGTGAGTTAGGATGACCAGCTCTGTATAAGGTAGCAGGTTTGTTTATGAACAATCCCATGCATTGTACATTCTGGGAAAAGTAGCCACATGAAGCAAGCTTTTACCATAACAAATGGCAAGAACACAGGCCTCTTCTAACATCCCGCTGTCCAGTGGGGTAGGAGGGAACATATACTCTACCCACAGAGAACCATAGTAAAAATGGAGAGTGATGAGATAATTGTGAGAAAAAACAAATCCAGTCTATTTCAAGTTTTGTCTTCAAGTTGCATGCAGCTATTACATGTTGACAAACTCTTAAATTACTCAACAAAGAAGTGTTTTCCCCTAGGTTTTGCATACAACATAATCTCTTGATAGAAAAACATTTCCATTCTAGAGGAAATACTGAAACTTTAATATGACAACCGTGACTTTTAATAAAAGCAGTGTTCTACTTTAATGAAGAACTCTAAATTTTACATCAAGGGGTCTGAATGCCTATTTGAGCTACCAGCCAATAAAGTCTAGTATTACATTTTTATCTATGTACATGTAAATACACTCAACAAACATTACAAACTAAAGAAAGGAAGACTCCTCAAATTTCAATAATCACTTTGATATTTTGCTAAAGGTAAAAATGTTATATATTGAGAGTGTAGGGATAGTAATGGTTTTGTTTAGTGATGATGTCATACTGCTCAGCTCTTTGGGGAAAGTGGCTCACTAGCTGTGGAGTTTTAGGGGTATCAACAATAATCTGTTACACAAAATTTAAACATATCATTCTAATAGGTTGTGAATAGATTCGTTACAACTAATATTTCTATATAGAGGCCAGGAAATCTCAAGGGGGAGAAATAAAGGCTAAATCCATAGCTTTGAGGAGTGTGAGACGGCCAAGGAATTCGACCTGTAAAGAGCAAGGAATTGCATAACATTAGGTATAAAAACACTGACTAATGAGTGGTGAAAAAAAATTGTGGAGATACTGTATAAAAATGTTGTTACTATTATTATTTTATTATTATTATCTATATCCTCTAATCCCTAGACTTTAAGTATATAAGCATCCTCTTTAAGGTTCCTGGAACCAAATCCAGTGTGTGGGAGGGGCAGGGGGTTTCTCCACACCAACAAGTAATTTTGAGACTCCAGCAGGGTGTGTGCAAGAATTCAAACTCAATTCTGATATCTATCTAACTAAGAGAGTATCAAATTCCACAAGTTAAGAGCTCATTCCTTCAATACTGTCCAGCCCTCCCCACACATCCACCCTCACATGATTCCATCCCCCACCTTCAGGTGCCAGCCCCTAGCTCAGGTTGTTTGTTACCTGTGTTCCAACTGACTGGTTGCAGATTCGAGATTCCCATGACTTCCTTCTTGGGTTTGCTTAATCTTCTAGAGCAGTCACAAAACTCAGAAACCTATATTACCTTTTTATTGTAAAAGGATACAACTAGAAATAGCAGAACGGAAGGGCTTTGGGCAAGGAATGCAGGAAAGGACATAGAGCTTTCATTCTCTCTCGAGGTACCATTCTCCCCAGATATCTAGATTTTCATAAATTCTGAACCCTTCTGGGGTTTCATAGAGGCTTCATTACATAGGCATGATAATTAAATCATTGGCCGTTGGTGTTTGAATCCACTCTCCAGCTTTTCTCCCCTTCCTGGGGGTAAGGGGATGGGACTGAACGTCTCCACCCTATAATCGCATGGTTGATTCTCTTAGCAATCAGCTCTCATCCTTGATTGGGTTCCAAAAGTCACTTCCTTAACACAACTAACAGTATATTTGTTGCTCTCATCACTTACAAAATTGCAAGTGTTTTAGGAGCTGACAAAAAAGGGATGAAGACCCAATATGTATTTCTTATTATATATCACAATATTACACATTCTATATCTATTTATACTTGCATCTTTATGATTAGTTTCTGTTTTGAATTAAAAGATAAATGTTTATCCTAAATTTTTATCTTTATTTCCTAGAGATGAGTTTTTCGACCCGGGATGGTAAGCACATCACAGAAACAGTTCAGATAAGGAAATTTGGAAACTAACTTATTCCTTATAACAGGGTTCAACAAGAAAGAAAATTTGCAGGATTACATTTCAGATCAAGAGTCACTTGCTCTACTGACTGAGCCAGCCAGGCAACCTCTTGCAGGATTACATTTCAAATGAAGAGATTTTTTTTTTTTTTAAGATTTTATTTATTTATTTGACAGACAGAGATCACAGGTAAGCAGAGAGGCAGGCAGAGAGAGAGGAAGGGAAGCAGTCTCCCCGCTGAGCAGAGAGCCCGACGTGGGGGCTCAATCCCATGGCCCTGGGGTCACCACCTGAGATGAAGGCAGAAGCTTTAACCCACTGAGCCACCCAGGCGCCCCCTCAAATGAAGAGATTTTAAGGAAGAAAAGACTTATAGGTTTATGGTGCGCAGCATAAAGGGAACAAAAGTGTAAGGTCAGGCAACCAGTGGCTTGCAAGAGCAGCAAGACTTTGCGACTGTTAGGACTGACAGGGCAAAGGGAGGAAACAGTGCCGCTGGTGTCCAGTAAGAAGTGGGAGCGATCAGCCATGTGAGATGTGGTCCTGTAGAATAACAAATACTGCAAGTAACACACTGCTGAAAGAAATAGAGGGCAGAAAAAAAAAAAAAAAGCCATTTGACCTGTCTTATATCCCAAACTCCAAGCTCCTGCTATTTTTTTCTATTGGTTAAACCTAACTGGAGGCCAGCTAGCATGAAAGCCTTGGTATTAGAGTACACAAAGATCAAACTCCCAGGGCACAAATTAGGGCACAAAAGGATGAAGAATGGATCTGGAAGGGAAAAAAAAACAGCAAATGCCTTTCTTTTCAAGAGTGATTACTAGAGTAGAGAGATAATAATGATTAAGGTCAGTGGTGACAATACAGTGAGCATACAGACACACAAACCAAATTGACAATGACCAGCATGCAAGAGCAAGGTGTAAAGCAAGGAAAGCACAACTATTGATTAACTATCAAGGAAAACATGTGTGACATCTTAGGATACTATCAAAGAAGAGAGGGAAGCAAGTTGTGGTAATTCAAGGGGGAGAACTCATATACAAAGATTAAATCTGCCATCCCAGGGGTGAAACCTGGGGAACATAACACAGTTATCTTTAAAAATATAAATTAAGTCTACCTTAATTCATGGGAAACGCTAAAGTTGAATATACTAATATTTTTATTAAGGGTCACAATTTCTTTTACGAAAAAAATCTCTTAAGGCTTTTCAATCTTATCTTATATCACTTAGGTTATTTTTATCATGAGCTTTTTCCCAAGCATTTATGAAGATTACCAAGCATATTCTGTATATCACTACCAAGTACACATGTCTTTGCTCTAGGTTAAACATATGATATTATGGAATTTTATGTAACAAGTTATTATACATATACCAGATATTATTTTCATATTTATAGCAGAGTATATAGTTATGAGTCATTTCTCATCTTGTTCAACAATTTGAAATTGGAGCTTTCTTTTTGTTTCTTTAGAAAACTTGCAACAATAGAGAAAAAATAGTATATTTGAACCTAAAATATTCTGAATTACTCTTTACTCTGGAGTTCTACTTATTAACACACATTTATTTTTGGATGTGAAAATCTTTTTTGTTAAACTGATGAAGATAAAAACTATCATGCCAATTCCATATTCTCATTAAGAATTTGAAACAGTTTCCAAGTTGAGAAGAAGCAGAAAAATGGTTTTCAAAAGTTCAATTTAAGGAATAGTAGCTTGAAATCCCTTAAGATTTTATGTTACCTACCAGAGGTTGGAGAATTGTGGTCTATAGGCCAAATCTCTTCATAAACAAGTTTCACTGGAACACAACATGTTAATTCACTTACATATTATCTGTGGTTTTTCTCAGAGAAAAACAGCAGAATTAAGTTGTCGCAACAGAGATCTTACAGCCCACAAAGCCTAAACTATTTACTATCTGGTACAGAAAGAGCTTGCCCACTCTTAATATGTAATGATTCCCTCAATGATATTAAGAAAGTAATACATGTTTGTCTGGCATAAAAATAATGATATGAATTCCAAGAAAATAGCTACTTGGTTGAAATTATTTTTTATTATTTTTTTATTTTTTTGGTCGAATTTATTTTAAGACAGATGGAGTTTAATACACAAAAACTTTTGGGAAAATAAAATCCTTTTCATAAAACTGTATTAGAGAAGCACATAATAGGCACCTCCATGAATTTTTATTAAACTGAATGCAATTAATTGAACATTTAAAATCTTCTCAATAAATGTATTTTCAGTATGAATGCATATTAAATTAATTAATTAATATAGCTATAAAATTTACCTCTATCCAATATACTAATCCCCTTCATATGAGGCCCATATTTTTGGAGAATAATATACATTTAGCATTCTATCTCAAAAAATTCTCCAATTCCATGATTCCATATTAATAAATTTAACTGTCTCTACAAAACTGTGCATCAAATGATTCCTGAGGTATCACAAAAACCACATTACAAGGGAGACCCTTTCAGGTGAAGATTGAAAACCAATCCATGTTGCAGCTGTTATTTTCTAGCAAAAATTTTAGAAATGATTGAAGTGACTTAAACCAAATAAAGAAATATATAAACACAATTCTGAAAATAAAAAATAACAGCTTACTATTCACCAGAAATCATGAGTAACCTTTGAAAGCTAGCAAAAAATAGGATGGGACTGATGAAGAAAAGTGGAAGTCAAAATGTGTGCAGAAAAATCTACTTGAAAGGGTGGGATTAAGACCAAGAGTAATCCTTCCACAAAGGTGAGGTGTGGTTGGAAAGGCAAGAGTGTGCTAGGAGGTAATGTCTATGTCACTGGGTCAGCCGTCCCTGAGCAAGAGACTTCATCTATAAATTTGCTCTGCCCACCTACGTCAGGTGGTAACAACAGTGGTGGTTTTCTCTTTAATGTTAGCGACAAAAAGATAGTTCTAGGTGGATCAAGAGGAACTGTGGCTTTTATGTTTATAATTCTGGTTAAGGAAACACTCTATCTGGCAAAGACTGGTGTCCTTCATTATCTAATTCTCCATTCATATAAATGATAGTTCTAGCTTCTGAAGCAAGTCCTGCCCAATCCTATATTTGCATGCAAATTTTCCAGACAAACTGAGCAATGTCTAACAAGAAAACAAGCACAACTGTTTGTACCTATATAAATGTACACACAGAGTGGATATATGTAGTGGCAATATAGAGTGTATATACATATCACCAAATATGGAGGGGAACCTCTGATACCAAAAAAAAAAAAAAAAAAAAGACAGGACAATAAATAAGTAGAAAAAACTCGAAACAAAAGTAATAGAGATAATTGAGTAGACAAAAGGGGGATAGAGGATTGAAAATTTTAATATCCTCATGGAAATATATTTAGTATCCTCATGGGACTATATCCAAAGATATAAGAAAATTAAATTTTTGATTTTTCAAGTGAGAAAAACAAAACAAAACAGCAATCGTAATCATTTGTGTTTATGTGGCTGAAGATGGTATATGTAATATGAGGTATTATGAAAAAGTTATATAGAAAAGTAGGAAATAAGGATTAATTGAAGTGGAACATAGATCAAATGTTTATTACACACTCTAAGAGGAATTTCAAAAAGAATGACTGAAGCAAATAAATGAAAGCAATCTTAAAAGAACTCATAGAATGTTTCTAAAAATAGGGGTAAAAAAAGAACATTCAGATCCAGAAAACTCAGGGAAGACTGAGCCATTGAATAGAATAAATTGATAGTAATAATAATACAATAATAACAACAGCAACAATTACTATCTAAAAACATTGTTAAGACTTAATAGGGAAAAAACAAAGATAAACTACTCAGTAAGAAATCAGAGGTACCTCAGATTTCTCATCGGTAAACCAACTACTTCTAGTAGTACTAATACAGCTATTACTGTTAATAATAAAAATAAAATGGAACGATATTTTTAAATTTCTAAGAAAATCAACTTATAGGTAAAATTCTATAGCCAGAGTTATCTTAGTGCATGAAGGGAAAGTAAATATACTTTTTAAAAAGGAATTTGATTATTTACTTCATCAAATTTTCTTTTTTTTAAATATTTCATTTATTTATTTGACAGGGAGAGACACTGAGAGAAAGGGAACACAAGCAGGGGGAGTGGGAGAGAAAGAAGCAGGCTGAGCCAAAATCAAGAGTCCAAGGTTTAACTGATTGAGCTACCCAGATGCCCCTATATTTCTTTGTGTACCTATATTTCTTTTAAACCCTATTGAATGTAATTTATTGATTACATGTTTTATGGTCTATTGAGATAATTTTGTTATGCCTTTTTATTTTCCTCTATTAACAGCTGATGTCATTGCACATGTATGCTCTTAAATGTTAAGCTCTATTTGCCTTTTTAAATAAATTCAATGTATCTAGGATTGTATTTTTTATTTAATATACTTATGATGTTAATATTTCTCTGTTTATGTGCAAAATGGTTTATTTAAGCTCATCAAGTGAAATGAATAAATGGAATCATTCAATTTAAACCAGTACCCCTTGATTTTTCATTGAATATCATTTTGGAATTAGTACACATTCATAAAGTTACACTTTCTCATTCTTTTAATGGCTTCATAATATCTATTGTGTGAATGTAAAATTACTGACTCACCTAATTATTCACTTACCTAAGACACATTTATTGAGTACTTACCATGTTTTTAATATCATTCTCAGTGCTCACTATATAGTAGTGAATAAAACAAATTCTCTGATCTCATGAAACTGTTATGCTTTATTTTTTTGCAGATTTTGTTTCAGTTTATTTCAGATTTTATTTCATTTTATCTCAGTGTCGTAAGATCAAAGCCGGAGTCCACCTCTGTGCTGAGCATGGAGCCTGCTTAAGATTCTCTCTCTTCCTCTGACCCTACCACTGCTTCCACTGCTACCACTGCTTCCACAGGGGTTCAGTGTGATTCTAAAGCCCATGATTTGAGTCACCAAACTTTACTGTCTTCTAGTTCAGTCATGATCAATTAAGGACTACTTTAATAAAAAGCTCAACATCAATTGTAACTATAAACTATAAAGTACTTAGGAATAAGTCTAAAAAGAATCATTGGGACATTTCAGAAGAAAACACTGAAACTTTACATAAAGATAATAATAAAAACATTGGTAAATTAATAAATAATAAAAATAAAAAATTGATAAAGATATAAACTGACATATAGACAGGAAGAGCCAACAGAATAAAGATGCCAGACTCTCTAATCTATAAATATAACCTAATCCCATTAAAATTCCAATACAATTATTATAAAACTTGTTAAAGAGGTTCAGTTTTGTCATTAAAAGTTAGCCTGTAAGAATAGCCAAGATAAATTGGAATAAAAAAAGAAAAAAAGAAACAGACCTTACCTAAGAGTACTGAATTACAATGTAAGTAGTAATAAAACAGTAAGGTCATAAATAATAAATTAGTAGATTAATGAAACAGAGTCCACAAAGGATTCATGCATATTCGTAAAAATAGAACGTATAAAAATGACTCCTAATTTGGAAAACATAAATACCATCTACAATAATGAATCTCAAAATAAAAGTATCTAAATTTAACAAAAAAGGAGAAAACCATTATAAAATTAACAAACATTCTGTGTACTTTTCTAGTCTCAGAAGAGAATACTAAAGACTATCTTTAAAAACTTCAGAAGGAAGTCATTTTTTTAAAAAGATTTAATTATCTTGAGAAAGAGCAGGGGAGGGCAGAGGAAGAGAGAGGCAGAATCTCAAGCACACTGCCGCTGAGCACAGAGCCAGACTTGGGGATCAATCCCACAACCCTGAGACCATGATCTGAGCTGAAACCAAGAGTGGGATGACTTACCAACTGTGCCACCCAGATGCCCTGAGAAGGAAGTCATTTTTAAATAAGAGAAAAGTCACAGAGGAAAATACAAATAAGATTTCTACTATAACCAAAGCACCATTATTAAAGTTAATTTGCTGCATAACACATGAAGGAATTAATACCTATAGTAATATTTTTTACAAATAAGCAGCAAAAAATGAAAATAGGGCCACCTGGGTGGCTCAATGGGTAAGCCTCTGCCTTCGGCTCAGGTCAGGATCTCAGGGTCCTGGGACTGAGCCCCACTTTGGGGGGAGGGTGTCTGCTCAGCAGGGAGCCTGCTTCCCCCTCTCTCTCTGCCTGCCACTTAGCCTACTTGTGATATCTCTCTCTCTGTCAAATAAACTGTCAAATAAATAAATAAAATCTTTAAAAAAATGAAAATAGAAGATACAAATAACAAACATATAAAAAAGATGAACAATATCACTACCATTAGAAAAATCTATATTAAAGATGCAAAATATTATTATGTATTATTAAATTGAAGTATAGTTGACATATATTAGTTTCAGGTGTACAATAATATAGCAACTCAACAATTTTATACATTACAAAATACCACAATAAATGTAGTTACTTCTGTCACATACAAAACTATTACAATATTATTGACTATATTTCCTATCCTATAATCTTCATCCCCATAATTTATTTATTTTATAACTGGAATTTTGTGCCTTTTAATCCTCTTTACCTATTTTGCCTTTTCCCCCAACCTCCCTCCCCTCTGACATCCACTAATTTGTTCTCTCTATTTTTTTTTAAGATTTTATTTAATTATTTGAGAGAGAGAGAGAGCATGAGTGAAGAAAGGTCAGTGAGAGAAGCAGACTCCCTGCAGAGCAGGGAGCCCGATGAAGGACTCCATCCCGGGACTCCAGGATCATGATACGAGCCAAAGGCAGTCACTTAACCAACTGAGCCACCCAGGTGCCCCTTGTTCTCTGTTTTTTGAGTCAGATAACTTTCTGTTTTGTTGTTGTTTGTTCATTTGCTCTGTTTTTAATATTTCACATATAAATGCGATCATATGGTACATGTCTTTCTTTGTCTCTATTATTTAGCTTAACATAATACCCCCTACATCTATCCACATTGTCAGAAATGGCAAAACTTAATCCTTTCATCCTTTTTTATGGCTGAATAATACTCCATTGGGTATATATATACCACACCTCTTTATCTATCTGTCAGTGGATGAACACTGAGTTGCTTCCATATTTTGGCTATTGTAAATAATGCTGCAATAAATATAAGGGTGCATATATCTTTTGAATTAGTGTTGTTTTTTTTTTTTTATTTCTTTGGGTAAATACCCAGCAGTGGAATTTCTAGATCATATGGTATTTCTATTTTTAACTTTTTGAGGAACCCTCATACTATTTTCCACTGTGGCTTTACCAGTTTATATTCCCACCAAAATACACAAAGTTTCCTTTTCTCAACACCCTCAACACTTGTTGTCTCTTGATACCAGCCACTCTGATGGGCATAAGGTGATATACCTTATGTGGTTTTGATTTGCATTTCCCTAGTGATTAGTGATGCCATGCATTTATTCATGTGTCTGTTGGCCATGTGCATGTCTTTGGATAAATGTCTATTCAGGCTCTCTGCCCATTTTTTAATCAAATTATTTGGGTTTTTTGGTGTTGAGTTTTATAAATTCTTTATATATTATGGATATTAATCCCTTATTGGAAATATCACTTGCAAATATCCTCTCCCATTCAACAGGTTGTCTTTTTTTTATTTGTTGATTGTTACCTTTGTTGTGCAAAACCTTCTTAGTTTGATATAGTCCTAATTGTATATTTTTGCTCTGTTTCCCTTGCCCAGGGAGAAACATTCAGAAAAATATTTTCTCTATTCATTACATTGTCAAAAATTAAGAATTGTGATAATATTAAGCATTAGACAAAGTGTAGAAAAAGTGATACTCTCCTTTCCTGCTGTGTGGTAATTGGTAAAGCCTAAGATAGAAGACATTTTTAGCTCTAAATATTAAATATGTAGAAGCACAGTAATGGAAATTCCACTTTTGATATCTACCAGGAAAACACTTGTGCACATGCACAAGAAGGCATGAAAAGGGGCTGCATTATTTGGAATCAAGAAACATCAGATATAGTTTAAATCCTTATAATGAGGAAAACTATTGTGTAATTCAAACTTATGCATAATATGAAGTGGTTAAAGAGACTGAAGGGGGGGCGCCTGGGTGGCTCAGTGGGTTAAGGCCTCTGCTTTAGGCTCAGGTCATGATCCCACGGTCCTGGGATCGAGCCCCACATTGGGCTCTCTGCTCGGCGGGGAGCCTGCCTCTCCCTCTCTCTGTGCCTGCCTCTCTGCCTACTTGTGATTTCTGTCTGTCAAATAAATAAATAAAAATAAAATTAAAAAAAAAAAGAGACTGAAGGGGATGTACATATATTGGCATAAAATAAAATCCCTAGAAATGTTAACAAATATTTGAAGAAAAATTTAAGAAAGCAAAATTTTGAGGACAACCCAAATCAGAATGTCACTGTTATCTTAACGATAAGAAAAAAACAAAATATCTGTAAATTCATAAAACTACTTGGTCTAATCAAATTACTAAATTCCTAAGAGTGACAGGCAACTCCAAAGAGAAACAGTAATACAAGCTGTTTCACTTTGAGCAGATCATGGGAAAAAATAACTGGGTAAAAGGGCTAAAAACTGGCTGACTTCTTAAATGACCACTGTGAGAGTTTACAATCCATGGGAGGGCCAGATACAAGGTGCTGGAAGTATTTGCTGTCAAGGGTAATGAAGGGTCTGAGATTTTACCCTACCTATAGGCTAAAATTTTAGCCTGACATAATTTCATGAATGCTGGCAGAACATATGGATTCCTGGGTCAGAAACTAAGGATCTATTACTCATGGCTTAAGAGGCAGAATAAGCTTTATATTCACACTAGTTTTCCTAGCCCCAAAGTTCTACAGGAATGATATAGGGGAGGCCCAAGTGGATACTGCTTTTAATAAACTAATTGAACCACACTCAAAGCCATTTACTGGAAGATGGGAGGTTCAGCATTTAATCAGTGGCACTTGGAATGGTTTGAGAGAACTGCACTATGACATTCTCCTTCTGAAAGAAGACTTCTTGGTAGTTATGAATGATAAAAGATAATTACTGCCACCTTTACATGTTTCCTCCACATGGAGAATTGTCTTCTCTTATGAGCTTCTTAACATGGATTAATACCAGATGTTCTCAAGAAATATTGGGGGCAGATCAGGAATCTTGGTTAACCCTCAAAGTAGTGCACAGACACCAAATCTCATCATATTCCAGGCCCTACTTTTTTTTTTATTAAATAAATTCTTAAGCTACTGTAGAAGTAGCAGGCAAAGTTGCCAAAAACAAGAGTGCAAGGGATTATGGTCAAATAATCTGTGACACAAGAGGCCAGAATATGCAATGGGGAAAAGACAGTCTCTTCAACAAATGGTGCTGGGAAAACTGGACAACTACATGCAAAAGAATGAAACTAGATCACTTTCTTACAACACACACAAAAATAAACTTAAAGTGGATTAAATACCTAAATGTGAAACATAAAACCATAGAACTCCTAGAAGAAACCATAGGCAGTGATTTCTTTGGCATCAACTGTTGCAACATTTTTCTAGATATACCTCCTCACACAAGAAAAACAAAAGACAATATAAACTATTGAGACTACACCCCTCCCCCAAAAAAGTTTTTTCATGACAAAAGAAACCACCCACAAAATGAAAAGGCAACCTACTGAATGGGAAAAGATGTTTGCAAATGCTATTTCTGATATCAATTATTATCTAAAAGGTATAATAAACTAACACAACTCCAAAAGAACAAACATTTCAGTTAAAAAAGTGACAGAGGGGGCGCCTGGGTGGCTCAGTGGGTTAAAGCCTCTGCCTTCGGCTCGGGTCATGATCTCAGGGTCTTGGGATCAAGCCCCACATCGGGCTCTCTGCTCAGCAGGGAGCCTGCTTTCTCCTCTCTCTCTCTCTGCCTGCCTCTCTGCCTACTTGTCATCTCCGTCTGTCAAATAAATAAATAAAATATTAAAAAAAAAAAGTGACAGAGGACCCGAATACACCTTTTCCCAAAGAAGACATACACATGGCCAACAGGTGCATGAAAAGATGCTCAATATCACTAATCCCCAGGGAAATGCAAATCAAAACTGCAAGGCATATCACCTAATGCCTATCAGAGTGCTAGAATCAAAAAAACAAGAAATAAGTATTTGTGAGGTTGTGAAGAAAAAGGAACTCTCATGGGCTCTTAGTAGGAATGTAAATTGATCCAGTTACTATGGAAAACAGTAGGGAAGTTTCTGAAAAACTTAAAAATATAAATACCATACGATCCAGTAATTCTACTGGGAACCTACCCAAAGAAAACAAAAACAATTTGAAAAGATATATGTACTCCTATGTTTATTGAAACACTGTTTACAATAGCCAAACTAAGCAAGGAACACAAGTTTGCATTAACATATGAATGAATAAAGAAGATGTGGTATTGTGTATGTGTGTGTATACATATACAATGGAATACTACACAGACATTAAAAGGAAAAGGAATGAGATCATGCCATTCTTGACAATGTGGTTGGGCCTTGAAGGTATTATGATAAGAGAAATAAGTTAGGGAAAGACAAATTCCATATAATTTCACTTATTTATATGTGGACTCAAAACAAATTAAACACATAAATAAATAAACAAAACAGAAACAGATTCATAAATAGAGAACTAATGAATGCTAGAAAGGATGGGGCTGAGGTTATGGGCAAAATAGGTGAAGGGGAGTGAAAGGTACAGGCTTCCAGTTATGGAATGAATAAATCGTGGGGATAAAAGGTCGAGAACAAGAAATAGAGTTAGTAGTACTATAATAACACTGTCTGGTGATAGGTGGTGGCTACACTTGTGGCAAGCACAGCATAACATGTAAACTTGTCAAATCACTATGTTAAACCCCTGAAACTAATGTAATATATGTCAACTACATTCCAATTCAAAAAAGGGTAGTGTAGAAAGAAATATCGGAATATGGTCAATAGTTGTAAGAAAGGAACAAAGACAATTCAATTGAAAGAGGATAATCGGGACGCCTGGGTGGCTCAGTCGGTTAAGCAGCTGCTTTCGGCTCAGGTCATGATCACAGCGTCCTGGGATCGAGTCCCACATCTGGCTCCTTGCTTGGCGGGGAGCCTGCTTCTCCCTCTGCCTCTGCCTGCCACTCTGTCTGCCTGTGCTCTCACTCTCTCTCTCTCTAACAAATAAAAAAAAAAAATCTTGAAAGAGGATAATCCTTTCAACAAATGGTATAGAAACAATTAAATATTCATATGCAAAAATGAACCTTCATCTATCCTTCACATTTCATACAATTAAATTTACTATGTATGTTATACTTTCAATAAACCTGACTGAAATTATGTAAGAACAGTATGATGTCCTTTATTTCTTTTACGATAATGTAGTCTGTACAGATAAATGTGTGTAAACACAGGGAATAGTTCAGAAATATACTCAATAAATATGTAATTCTAAGCATAATGTGACTGGGAGTGGTGGTCAAAGGAAACTGGATTTTCTATGAATATTTAACAACATTAATTTAGTGCCTGCTATATGGTAGCACTTTTCAAAGGCTTTACGCATATTAACTCATTTAATTTTCAAAGAAATCATTAAAGGTAGATATTATAATTATCTGTGTTAAAAGGAAATTAAGGCTCAAGATAAAAAATAACTTTGATGAGATTACATTTATTGGTAAATTGGTCATTCAAATCCAGGCAGCCTTACTCAGGTGACAGGCTCTTCTTAACTGTGAAGCTATGTAGCATCTGAGCCACATTTCACTTCCACTCTGAACTATAAAAATGAAATTCTAAATAGCCTATGGAATAGATAAACTGGTAAGTGGGCAGGAAAAAGACATGCAACTGAGTGGGCTTTTTTTTTTTTTTAAGATTTTATTTATTTATTTGTCACAGAGAGAGGGAGAGAGAGCGAATGAGCACAGGCAGAGGCAGAGGGAGAAGCAGGCTCCCTGCCAAGCATGGAGCCCGATGTGGGACTCAATCCCAGGACGCTGGGATCATGACCTGAGCCGAAAGCAGCTGCTTAACCAACGGAGCCACCCAGGCGTCCCTGAGTGGCCTTTTAAAATAGATTACCAAAAGTAAGTCCTTGAAACATATGAGCAGAAATTATACACAGACTTAATCAATTACTACTGTTGAAACATTTAGGGGCAAAAGAAATGCATTACATCAGAATTTAGTAATACTAGTTTTCTTTCTCTTCAATTTTTCTTTTGGAAACTTTTTTTTTAAAGATCTCATTTATTTATTGGAGAGAGGAAGCACACAAACAGGAGAAGGACAGAGGGGAAGCAGACTCCCTCTGAGCACAGAGCCAATGTGGGATTTGATCCCAGGACCCTAAGATCATGACCTGAGCCAAAGTCAGATGCTTAACCTGACTGGGTCACCCAGGTGTCCCTTCTTTTGGAAACTTTATTTTAATAAAAAATCAGTGGTTATTATGTCTTCAAGAACATAGTACTGGGATGCCTGGGTGGCTCAGTTGGTTAACCGGCTACCTTCGGCTCAGGTAATGATCCCAGCGTCCTGGGATCAAGTCCCACATCGGGCTCCTTGCTCAGCAGGGAGCCTGCTTCTCCCTCTGCCTCTGCCTGCCTCTCTGTCTGCCTGTGCTCTCTCTCTCTCTAACTAATAAATAAATAAAAATATTTTAAAAAAAAGAACATAGTACTGTTTTGCTTGGAAGAGTATACATTCATACGTAAGGATTATAGGGGAAAAACAAACTGCTAATCTATTCACATCATCACCATAGTTTATCTATAAACTTTTAAGGAACATGCATTCATGAATTAATAGATATAATGTGTAAGAGCACCTGGATGGCTCAGTCATTAAGTGTCTGCCTTCAGCTCACAGGGATCGAGCCCCACATTGGGCTCCCCACTCTGCAGGGAGCTTGTTTCTCCCTCTCCCACTTCTGCTTGTGTTCCCTCTCTTGCTGTGTCTCCCTCTGTCAAATAAATAAATAAAATCTTTTAAAAAGTAGATATAATGTGTAGAAAAACTAGATGAGCCAGTCTCAAGGACCAGAATCATGACGACAATGAATAGGCAAAGTATTCCCAGTCTAGAAATCTGCATATGACATTCAGGGTGCAGAGGGGAAACTTTTAGTGACTTTATCATTATACTCATCAATGCCTTTCAGCCAAATACCACTAGAGACATATTTGGAGTTACAATTGCTTTATTGGAATCATACAAAAATGGAGACCTCACAATCATAGAAAAGGAATTAGTTAGAAAGGACTTAAAGGATTTGGGTTTGTGTTAGGTGATTTAGGGCTGAGGTCAAGGAAAAGAGGCTTTTTCATGGATTCTGTCTGGTCAGAAAGAAGCAGTACTATATAATTACACATCTACAAGGAAGGAAGAATAGAACTCAGTTAAAGATATAATTGCTCAAAAAGCACCAGTCACTCACAAAAGCAAGGATAGGGAATTGCTTGGCATATTTGCAATTTAGACAATGTTCTTGTTTCTGTTTGTGTTCAAACATGATTATAGAGTGGTCTTGTTTTTATCTTGATCAATCACAGTCACAGAGTGGCTTGCCTGATGTTGTTTTTCCATGAAATGGTTTATGTTTGTCTCCATAGTCTGGCTATGGGTATCAGCAAAAGGAAACTCTGGGAGCTGATAGTTCAGGATCAGCTCCCAGATGTCAGGGTGGGAGGGATTTTTTCTTTATCAAAATAAAAGAAGAAGTCAAAGAGAATGGTGAACTTATTATTAAAAGAGAACTCCACGGGCGCCTGGGTGGCTCAGTGGGTTAAGCCGCTGCCTTCGGCTCAGGTCATGATCCCAGGGTCCTGGGATAGAGTCCTGCATCGGGCTCTCTGCTTAGCAGGGAGCCTGCTTCTCCCCTCCCCTCCCCTCTCTGCCTGACTCTCTGCCTACTTGTGTAATCTCTGTCTGTCAAATAAATAAATAAAATCTTAAAAAAAAAAAAAAAAGAGAACTCCATACATTTTACTCTAAAACTTACTGAAACTAACAATAAACAACAATCTGATAAACAATAGGTATCCCAACAATGATTTTCAATTCCCTAATCATTAAAGAATTGCAGAAGTCAATAATAAAAGATGACAAAGCAATGGTTTGTTTGGATTCATTCTGTTATTCTTTTCTTCCTCGCTATTCCCCTCTCATATATTTTGCTGCTCCTGCACATATGGTTCCTTTCTCTGGGATCATTTTATTAACTACAGGAACTCTGCAAGATTTGTTTTTTTTTCAATAAATCAATGTTCAATGCTAGTAAAAAAGCCACTATCATTGTTATTTCTACAGAGATTTGTAAACTTCTATTGTATTTTTAAAATACCTGTATTGGGATGCCTGGGTGGCTCAGTGGGTTAAGCTGCTGCCTTCCGCTCGGGTCATGATCCCAGGGTCCTGGGATCGAGTCCTGCATCGGGCTCTCTGCTCAGCAGGGAGCCTGTTTCTCCCCTCCCCTCTCTGCCTGCCTCTCTGCCTACTTGTGTGATCTCTGTCTGTCAAATAAATAAATAAAATCTTTAAAAAAATAAAAATAAAATACCCGTACTAATGTTTTTACTTTTTCTAAATGTATAGCTCTGCATACTTTCACTGTGAATGTGTTCCAAATTATTTGGGTCACATAGACCTTGCCCCATTCTTGGTTTTCTTTTCTTTACTCCCCACTTCACAAATGCAATGAAAATCATCAAATCCTATTCCTAGTTAGTACAAAGAATTATTCCCTGATTAGTCCCCAGTATGAAATTATGCCCCATATACACAGAAAAATGAATACCTTTATTTCATGAATACCTTTATTTTATATTTCATGAATACCTTTATTTTATACCTTTATTCCATGACATCTCCCTAGAGATCAGTAGCTCTTAAATTTTTACCATTTATCCACTGAATATAAACATCCTTATCCAAGATATCTCTTTAAATAACATTTTTGTCAATTTATTATATTTAGTCTTTATTTTCCAAAGGTTAGTGTAGAATATATATTTCAAAAACCCTGGCTTGGTTTCCTCCTTCAATTTTTTCACCAAATAGATTTCATGATAAACTTTACAACTTACTGTTGTACTAAAATTTTTAGTTACTTTATTGGCACGTGTGTGTGTGTGTGCCAACAGAGAGTTTACCTGCATGTTATTTTGTAAGTAAGTTCTTTGGTCTTGTTGCTTATATATTCTTTAAGAAATTGATTGAGTTTCAATCATTATAGATTATCATCATATAGCTTATGTAACTAAAGAATCAAATCATATCTATAACCTGAATTATCACTAGAGGAAGAAGCTGTCACTGTATTCCTTTGAAATGAAAACTGATTGCCACACATCAAAATGCAAACAAATTCCACTGAGAATAGGCTGTTACTAGGAAAGCAGGCAATTTAGGTACATAGCTCTGAGTGTGAGTTTGCATGTGTATAGAGGAAGAGAGAAGGGACCTGGTTGAACAATGATCTTACAGCATACATAGCGGAAAGTGACATTTCAAAAGTAAATCCTTGCCCAATCTAATATTCTTATATTTGTAGGTTTCAATTTATTGTTTCTGGAAAGATCTGAAAGTACTCAAATCTTCCTGTGTTTTAATTTATAGAGTTTTTTCTCAAATATTAAATATTTAGAACTTCAGTGTCCAAAGTATCTCAGGAGATCTGCAGTGTGTCTGGAATATTATATCTGATATTTTAGGACCTTTTTACCTGTAATGTACTACTAAATCTTTGGGATTCTTCTGACTCTAGTACTATTTATCCTTGCATTTTTATGATTTTTTATTCTTTCATTACATTAAATTGTGAAATTTGGGGAATAAAAGAGATATATAAACCATAATATAGACATAGAATAAGACCATAGAGGCCACTGACACGTTGCAGAAAAAAAACACAAGGCTTTCAAGGTCAAAACCTCCCCCGGGCACCTGCTTATAATAGCACTGAAACTAGTATTGGTCCAATTCAGTGCTAGGTCACTATTCCATACTTTTTATCCCAAACTGGATTGCTATTAATCAAGTACTACTCAAAATGTATACAGCTATGATATATTAAAAATTTTATCAGAATATTTTTTTTCTGGGCCATATTTTTCCTTCTTTTTTTGAGATGTGATAATATAAGATGCTGCTTTGAAGAAATATGTAACTGCTAAAACAATCTGGACATTTAAAATAACCTCTTTGAGATAAATATTAATATATATTTATTTGCATCTTATATTAGTATAATAATTTAAAATATTTGACAAGACAATTTCTTTCTATCTACCTTTATTGACTAACATGAGGTTCAAAATAACAAGCAGAAATATCCCATCTAGTGATGTATGAACTTAAACATGGGCAAATTATCCCATAGCATCCATCTAAAATTATACAACTCCATTTATTAATGATCAATCTAGTTTTAAACTGCCACTTGCATATTTTTATGCTTGTATTTATATGGAACATATGCTTTTATGATAAGATACCTTGAGTAAACATTCAATACTTCTGACAAAGCACCTTGCAATAGAATGAATACTTCTAAGGTAGAAATTGCTCATCCAGTAGTTTTTTAATAATTTGGTTTAATGAATTAGTTTTAATTATTTCATTACAATATCTCATTTTTGTCTATTTTTCTTACTTTAAATCTTAAACAAATATTCCTCATTCTATTACATACAAAAAATAATTTAGTTGCTGCATCAGATCAGTGTGTCCTGGTTTTCCAAGTGGGTGCTTATGGTCTCTAGTATTCAGTCTGTGAAATAAATTGTCCATCTGTTGCCCTAATCCATCTGTTATTTCGACTTCAGGCATTATGATTATCTAAAATATTCATAAAAGTACATAACAATTAATTTTTTGCCTTGATACTTTAAAATTCTCAATCTATTCTTAAGTCTAGTTCTTATATATTTTAATTTAAAATGGTTTCTAATGGTAATATAATATTCAAGTCAGTTTACAATCAAGTAAATGTTATCTCAAGAAGAATAATCACATCTATAATACTATTACTTCACTTCATTGCATGACATGCTATAGAATTATTTGTCCCTTAGATTCACTCACAATTTTCTGAATAACTTTTTGTAACACCAATCATGTCTGTCCTTCTTCCTTTCTTTCTTTCTTTCTTTCTTTCTTTCTTTCTTTCTTTCTTTCTTTCTTTCTTTTTTTAATAAATCTCCTTTTTTCTTGACTTATTCTATCGTCATGAACTTATGCTTCTATGTAGAATTACTAGTCCTTGGTTTAAGTCATTAAAATATGAATCTAATTTCTAAGGGTGAAAAAAATGTGACATTTGAATTTAAAAAAAGAAGCAGGTTAAATATAGGCCAAGGAAAAAGCCCATAGAAACAAATTCTTCAGCTTTTCCTTAAGACATTTTTCTGATAATAAAGTAAATGATTTCTCGTTAAGTCTAAGCCATTTAACATATTATTTTTGTGTTTGAAAATTACAGCACTTTTGCTACAAGTTCTGCACTTGAGAAACTTAACACAGTTTATATAAAACCATCATCATTTTTCTGTGGTGTATCACACTTTGCATTATCTGGCCTTCCCATTACAATTCTACTCTCCATTTCTTGCCCCATTTCTCCTACTTCAGCTTTTCCTAATCCCCCTTGGTAAAATATTCCCACTTCATCACCCAAAAATTCAATATAATGTCCATACTCATCACAATTTGTGGTTTTAGAACAGAAGTCTCAGAACATCATGTATTTTAGCACTGAGATAGCTTTCTTATCAGTCAGACATATTAGACAATGCTAAACACATAGATATTATATTCCCTCTATAATTATCCTCATAAGAAATTTCATCCAAAAGCAGAGGCAGGTTTATCATGAATCAAATAAAGCTTAAATTCTTGGTTCTCTAATTAGCATGGCACCTTACCAAGGTCTTGGAAAAGGCCTCAAATTTTATATTTCTAATATATTTTTCTTTTTTTAAAGGGTTTCCACCCTGTATAGGTTTCAGGTGCCATAAAACCTAGATCTCTCCCTGCCAAGACAGTAAAGTTGATGATTAAACCACCATATTGCTTCTAATCTGTGGCTCCCCACATCAACCTTATAAAATCATCCAATATGATAATTTTCATTATATTTTAGAATGCAAAGCTTGAAGTTTCAGGCCTTAGACCTAGATATCTACTTCGGACCCAACAACTAGAAAAAAGGTTTTTCTTTTCTGTCTGCTAATTGCAAGAGCTGATCTGAATCCTAGCCTGATTCTCAAAACTGTATGGGCAGAATATATTACAAGCAAATTTGACACCAACAAATTTGACAATCAGGAAGAAATAGATATATTCCTAGAGACATGTAAACTACCAAAACTGAAACAGGAAAAAATGGGAAACCTGAACAGACCCATAACCAGCAAGGAGATTGAAGCAGTCATCAAAAATCTTCCAAAAAACAAGAGCCCAAGACCAGACAGCTTTCCAGGGGAATTCTACCAAACATCTAAAGAATTAATACCTATTCTCCTAAAACTGTTCCAAAAAAATAGAATTGGAAGGAAAACTCTGAAACTCATTTTATGAAGCCAGCATTACCTTGATCCCAAAACAAAACAAAGACCAACCCTATCAAAAAGGATGATTTGATGAACATGGATCCTTGATGAACACGGATGCAAAAATTTTCACCAAAATACTAGCCAATAGGATCCAACAGTACATTAAAAGGATTACTCACCAAAACCAAGTGGGATTTATTCCTGGGATGCAAGGGTGGTTCCACATCCACAAATTAGTCAATGTGGTATAATACATTAATAACAGAAAGAACAAGAACCATATGATGCTCTCAATAGATAATGGAAAAGGATTTGACAAAGTACAGCATCCTTCCTTGACCAAAATTCTTCACAGTGTACGGACAGAGAGCACACACCTCAGTATCATAAAAACCATCTATAAAAAACCCACAGCGAATATCACTCTCAATGGGGAAAAACCAAGAGCTTTTCCCCTTAGGTCAGGAAAACAGCAGGGCTGTCCACTATCATCACTGTTATTCAACATAGTACTAGAAGTCCTAGTCTCAGCAATCAGATGACAAAAAGAAATAAAAGGCATCCAAATAAGCAAATAATTAAAACTCTCATTCTTTGAAGATGATATAATGCTTTATGTGGAAAACCCAAAAGACTCCACTCCAAAACTGCTAGAACTCATATAGGAATTCAGTAAAGTGTCAGGATATAAAATCCACGTACAGAAAAAAGTTGCATTTCTATACACCACCAATAAGACAGAAGAAAGAGAAATTAAGGAGTCAATCCCATTTACAATTGCACCCAAAACCATAAGATACCTAGGAAAAACCTAACCAAAGAGGTAAAGAATCTATACTCAGAAAACTATAAAGTACTCATGAAAGAAATTGAGGAAGACACAAAGAAATGGAAAAAATGTTCCATGCTCATGGATGGGAAGAACAAATACAGTGAAAATGTCTATGCTACCTAGAGCAATCTACACATTTAATGCAATCTTTATTAAAATACCATCTATTTTTTTCAAAGAAATGGAACAAATAATCCTAAAATTTATATGAAACCAGAAAAGACCTCGAATAGCCAGAGGAATGTTGAAAAAGAAAACCAAAGATGGTGGCATCACAATCCCAGACTTAAAGCTCTATTACAAAGCCATCATCATCAAGACAGTATGGTACTGGCACAAAAACAGATACAAAGATCAATGGAACAGGATAAAGATCCCAGAAATAGACCCTCGACTCTATGGTCATACTAATCTTTGACAAAGCAGGAAAGAATGTCCCATGGAAAAAAGACAGTTCCTTCAACAAATGGTGTTGGGAAAATTGGACAGCCACATGCAGAAGAATGAAACTGGACCATTTCCTTACACCACACACAAAAGTAGACTCAAAATGGATGAAAGACCTCAATGCGAGACAGGGATCTATCAAAATCCTTGAGGAGAACAGAGGCAGAAACCTCTTTGACTTCAGATGCAGCAACATCTTCCTAGAAACATCGCCAAAGGCAAGGGAAGCAAGGGCAAAAATGAATTATTGGGACTTCATCAAGATCAAAAGCTTTTGCACAGCAAAGGAAACAGTGAACAAAACCAAAAGACAACTGACATAATGTGAGAAGATACTTGCAAATGACATATCGGATAAAGAGCCAATATCCAAAAACTATAAATAACTTATCAAACTCAACACCCAAAGAACAATTAATCCAATCAAGAAATGGGCAGAAAACACAAATAGACATTTCTTCAAAGATATCCAGATGGCCAACAGACACATGAAAAAGTGTTCAACATCACTCAGCATCACGGAAATACAAATCAAAACCACAGTGAGATATCACGTCACACTAGTCAGAATGGCTAAAATTAACAAGTCAGGAAATGACAGATGTTGGTTAGGATGCAGAGAAAGGGGAAATATTTTATACTGTTGGTGGGAATGCAAGCTGGTGCAGCCTCTCTGGAAAATAGTATGGAGGATCCTCAAAAAGTTGAAAATAGAGCTACCTTATGACCCAGCAATGGCACTACTGGGTAGTTACCCTATAGATACAAACATAATGATCCAAAGGGGCACTTGCACCCAAATGTTTATAGCAGCAATGTCCACAATAGCCGAATTATGGAAAGAAACTAGATGTCCATCAACAGATGAATGGATAAAGATGTGGCATGTATATACAATGGAATAATGCTAAGCAGCCATCAAAAAAACCAAAATCTTGCCATTTGCAATGATGTGGATGGAACTAGAGGGTACTATGCTAAGTGAAATAAGTCAATCAGAGAAAGACAATTATCATATGCTGAGGGCTCCTGGACGAGGGGAGGAGGAGGGATAGGGTGGCTGGGTTATGGACATTGGGGAGAATATGTCCTATGGTGAGTGCTGTGAATTGTGTAAGACTGATGAATCACAGACCCATATTCCTGAAACAAATAATACATTACATGTTAACAAAAAATAAAAACTATATGGGCAGGTAATGATATATTAATGAGTATTAACAATATCAAATTTTAAAAAAACTAGCATTGCAGCACACAAATAGATACAAATTAATTAATTAGACAAATTAGGAAAAATAAGGTGATTAGTGAAAAAATCGTATTAAGGGAAAAATACTATAAAACAGTGTAATACTATACTACAGCTTTGTAGATTTTAAGGATAAGTCTGAAGAAACAGAAGAATGAAAACTGAAAGAACAGTTGTAAATAAATTCTGTAAACTATTTTAGATTTACTCTATTAATATTTTAAAGGTGAGGATTTTTAAGTTTGCATTTCAACTCAAGAGGTAACAACTTTTTTTGTACTATTAATTCAGGCCATTATCTACTGCAGTCATTCATTTGAGAAAATCAAACTTTTCATTTTTTTCATGTAGAAATATGTAAAAATGAAATGATTGAGGATAAAGGACTTATAAAGCAGCATAATGAAAAGACCAATGCTCAGTCTAAAAGAAATGCAGTAAAAATCAGGTCTGATTGTAAGTTGTCAGTCTGAACTGCTAGGTCTCATTAAGATTTCCCTGAAGGGCTAGATCCTGCTACTTCCAGGTTTTCTCTCTCTGGGGGAGCCTGAAAGACAGGTGACAGAAAATCAGATCAAACAATCAAAATGTCAGAGTGCCTGATTCTGCTGCTCTCATGCTGGGCACATAGTAGGCACTCAATAGGCTTTTGGATGATGGATGGCCGAGCTATATTAAGTTAAACATTCAAAGAGCAAGGCTAGAATTAAGAATAAGCTTTAGCATAAAGGCTTCCAGTGTAAAGATCTTCTAAAGACTTTAAGATCTTTGTCTTGTTTTAAATTTGATGCTTGCCTCTATCTTAACTTGTATATTCCAAATGCAGTCCCTATTTTATGATTCTGAAGAATATGTCTTTTCAGCCTCTGCAAATGTGGATCAGCACTATAGGAATTTGTTTAATTCTTTAAATATATTACAATCTAGCACATATTTTTGCTGTTCTTTTAAACCATTTTCAAGATTTATTTAAGAAATTCAGTTTCCTTTTCTGTGAATTACAAATCACATGTGTATGTGATTGTGTGTGTTGATGAGACTGTAAGTATGAGTGCAAGATATTGAGAGCAAGAGGGATTTTCCAACTGGTTTTAGAAATTTGTAGTATCATCTACTTCAGTTTATGTTTTTCATTTCAGTTTATGATGGGTTCAATAATAGTTAAAAATAATTAGTAGATGTTTTTCTAAAATCTCACAAGGTGATACTCTCAGTATATCCATATACAGAACAAAAATGAGATACTAAGAGGATAAGGTGTTCATATTTAAAATGTGATAAATCTATTATGTTATTGTTATTTCATTAGTATAGCTATAAGGCTAGATAATACAACAATCAATAAAGAATGCAAAAAAATCTAGAATTTTTCATTACTGTAGCTTGTTTTGAGAGAATTTTTGACCACATTTAAAACGTGAAACTCTGAACTTCTATTTCCTCATTTCATTTTCTTTTTTTTATATATATATAATTTTTTATTATATTATGCTGGTCACCATATAGTACATCATATAATTTTAAATGTAGTGTTCCATGAATCATTATTTGCATATAACCCAGTGCTCCATGCAATATGTGCCCTCCTTAATATACATCACTGGGCTCACCCATCCTCCCAACACTTTCCCCTCTAAAACCCTCAGTTTGAATCCTGGAGTCCATAGTCTCTCATGGTCCATTTTCCCCTCTGATTCCCCCACCCTTCACGTTTCCCTTCCTTCTCCTAATGCCCCCCCATGCTATTCTTTATGTTCCACAAATAAGTGAAACCATATGTTAATTGTCTTTCTCTGTTTGACTTATTTCACTTAGCATAATCTCCTCCAGTTCCATCCATGTTGATGCAAATGTTGGATATTCATTCTTTCTGATGGCTGAGTAATATTCCATTGTATATATGGACCACATCTCCTTTATCCCTTCATCTGTTGAAGGGCACTCTGAAAGGTGGTCTAGAGTTAACAGCTACATACTAAATAAACAGTTAAGGAAAATCTTTTTAATTTCTGCACTTATAAAAAAAGAGAAGTAAAATCAAAGTCTGGCAAGTGGTCACACATAGGACTGGCTTTCACTAGGGAGGATCTGCAGAACCCAACAACATCAAGCATGGGCAATAACAGATAAAGCCTAGATAGTGAGTTTTATATGAGACTGAAAGGATCTGAGACCCCAAGCATCAATGCCATCAGTATAATTCTGATAATTTCAAATTTTCTGGAAAAGTCCAATGAATGTAATGTCAAGTACAACTGATAAGGATGCAAATTGCTGTAACTACTTTGGTAAAAGTTTGTAATCACCTATTAACTTGAAAATTCACATCCTTTCATTTTTTAATCCTTATTCTGACTGTAAGAAGAACATTCACATCTTCTTATGAAACTATCTGTTTAGAGTCTATCAGAATTCTTGAATATATACATCAGAAGGCACAAAATAAATGTTGATAACTTATTGTATAGAAAGAGCAAAAAACTGGAAAAACAAATATTCATCAATCATATAACACATTACTAAATTGTGGTATGTACATACAACAAAACACTTTAAGCAATAACAACAAAATACAAAGTTTAGATAAATGTACAGCATGAGAGGATCTCAAAAACATACTGAGTGAATGAATAGAACAAGTCACAAAGGACATATTTCATTCATATAGAAAGACATATTGAGCAGAAGAAGAGAAATAATAAAGATCAGAGCAGAAATCAATGAAATAGAAACCAAAAGAGCAGTAGAACAAATCAATGAAACTAGGAGCTGGTTCTTTGAAAGAATTAATAAGACTGATAAACCCCTGGCTAGACTTATCAAAAAGAAAAGAGAAAGGGCCTGAATAAATAAATTCATGAATGAAAGAGGAGAAATCACAACCAACACCAAAGAAATACAAACAATTATAAGAACATATTATGAGCAACTCTATGTCAACAAATTTGACAATCTGGAAGAAATGGATGCATTCCTAGAGACATATAAGCTACCACAACTGAACCAGGAAGAAATAGAAAACCTGAACAGACCCATAACCAGCAAGGAGATTGAAACAGTCATCAAAGATCTCCCAACAAACAAAAACCCAGGGCCAGATGGCTTTCCAGGAGAATTCTACCAAACATTTAAAGAATTATTTCCTATTCTCCTGAAACTGTTCCAAAAAATAGAAATGGAAGGAAAACATCCAAACTCATTTCGTGAGCCCAGCATCACCTTGATCCCCAAAACAGACAAGGATCCCATCAAAAAAGAGAATTACAGACCAATATCCTTGATAAACATAGATGTGAAAATTCTCACCAAAATACTAGCCAATAGGATCCAACAGTACATTAAAAGGATTATTCACCATGACCAAGTGGGATTCATTCCAGGGCTGCAAGACTGTTTCAACATCCACAAATCAATCAATGTCATACAATACATTAATGAAAGAAAGAACAAGAGTTATATGATACTCTCAATAGATGCTGAAAAAGCATTTGACACAAAGTACAGCATCCCTTCCTGATCAAAAATCTTTCCAGTGTAGGGATAGAGGGTACATACCTCAATATTATCAAAGCCATCTATGAAAAACCCACTGCAAATATCATTCTCAATGGAGAAAAACTGAGAGCTTTTCTGCTAAGGTCAGGAACATGGCAAGGATGTCCATTATCACCACTGCTATTCAATATAGTACTAGAAGTCCTAGCCTCAGCAATCAGACAACAAAAAGAAATTAAAAGCATCAAAATCGGCAAAGAAGAAGTCAAACTATCACTCTTCGAAGATGATATAGATGATATGATACTTTATGTGGAAGATCCAAAAGACTCCACTCCAAATCTGCTAGAACTTATACAAGAATTCAGTACAAGTTCTAGCAGTCAGGATATAAAATCAATGCACAGAAATCAGTTGCATTTCTTTACACCAACAACAAGACAGAAGAAAGGGAAATTAAGGAGTCATTCCCATTTACAATTGCACCCAAATCCATAAGATACCTAAGAATAAACCTAATCAAAGAGGCAAAGAATCTATACTCAGAAAACTATAAAGTACTCATGAAAGAAATTGAGGAAGACATAAATAAATGGAAAAATGTTCCATGCTCATGGATTGGAAAAACAAGTATTGTGAAAATGTCTATGCTACCTAAAGCAATCTACACATTTAATGCAATCTCTATCAAAATCCCACCCATTTTTTTCAAAGAAATGGAACAAATAATCCTAATATTATATGGAACCAGAAAAGACCTCAAATAGCCAAAGGAATATTGAAAAAGAAAGCCAAAGTTGGTGGCATCACAATTCCAGACTTCAAGCTCTATTACAAAGCTATCCTCATCAAGACAGTATAGTAGTGGCACAAAAACAGACACATAGATAAACGGAATAGAATAGAGAGCCCAGAAATAGACCCTCAACTCTATGGTCAACTAATCTTCGACAAAGCAGGAAAGAATGTCCAATGGAAAAAAACAAAAAACAAAAAACAAAAAACATTCGCTTCAGCAAATGGTGTTGGGAAAATTGGACAGCCACATGCAGAAGAATGAAACTGGACCTTTTCCTTACACCACACATGAAAACAGACTCAAAATGGATGAAAGGCTTCAATGTGAGACAGGGATCCATCAAAATCCTTGAGGAGAACACAGGCAGCAACCTCTTCGGCCTCAGCCGCAGCAACTTCTTCCTAGGAACATCTCCAAAGGCAAGGGAAGCAAGGGTAAAAATGAATTATTGGGACTTCATCAAGATCAAATGCTTTTGCACAGCAAAAAAAACAGTGAACAAAATCAAGACAACTGACAGAATGGGAGAA
>ML107359.1:84399-97758 GCA_003697995.1 Taxidea taxus jeffersonii
ATATATCTTACAGAATTATTTGTTTTGTTTTGTTTTGTTTTAAAGGTGTTACATCAAAGATACACTCAAAATGGATGAAAGACTGCAATGTGAGACAGGAATCCATCAAAATCCTAGAGGAGAAATTAGTCAGTAACTTCTTCAACATTGGCCACAGCCACTTCCTTCAAGACACATCTCTAAAGGCAAGAGAAACAAAAGCAAAAATGAGCAGTTGGGACTTCATCAAGATAAAATGCTTTCACATAGCTAACAGTCAACAAAACTAAGAGACAATCCATGGGGAGAGAAGATATTTGCAAAGGACAGTATAGATAAAGGGCTGGTATCCAAGATCTATAAAGAATTTCTCAAAGTCAACACCCAACAAACAAATAATCTAGTCAATAAATGGGCAGCAGACATGAAGAGACACTTCTCCAAAGAAGATACATAACTGACTAGCAGGTACATGAAAAAATGTTCACCATCACTAGCCATCAGGAAAATACAAATCAAAACCACAATGAGATACCACCTCACACCAGTTAGAATGGCTAAAATTAACAAGACGGGAAACAGCAAATGTTGGCAAGGATGTGGAGAAAGGTAACCCTCTTACACTGTTGGCAGGAATTAAAGATGGTACAACCACTCTGAAAAGCAGTAGGAGGTTCCTCAAGATGTTAAAAATAGAGCTCCCCTATGACCCAACAATTGTACTACTAGGTATTCATCCCAAAGATACAGATGTAGTGAAAAGAAGGGGTATATGAACCCCAAAGTTCAGAACAGCAATGTCTACAATAGCCAGACTGTGGAAGGAGACAATATGTCCTTCAAGAGATGAATGGATAAAGATGTGGTTCACATATACAATAGAATATTACTTAGCCATCTGAAAGGATGAATACCCACCATTTATATCAACATGGATGGAACTGGAGGGTATTATGCTAAGTAAAATATGAGAGACTCTAGACTCTGGGAAACAAACTGAGGGTTACAGAAGGAGGGAGGATGAGGGATGGAGTGATCAGATGATGGGTATTAAGGAGGGCATGTGTGGTGATGAGCACTGGGTGTTATAAACAACTAATGAATCACTGAACATTACATCAAAAACTAAGGGTGATCAAGCCCCGCATCAGGCTCTCTGCTCAGCAGGGATCCTGCTTCTCCCTCTCTCTCTGCCTGCTTCTCTACCTACTTGTGATCTCTGCCTGTCAAATAAATAAATAAAATCTTAAAAAAAAAAAAACTAATGATGCATTATATGTTGGCTAATTGAACATAATAAAAAATTAAAAAATAAATTAAAAATAAAAAGGTATTATGTATAAATGTGAGACAAAAACTAATTTAAGAGCAAAATGACAAGAGAATGTTAAAGAGGATAAACATAAAAGGTAGTGGATTGAGAATCAAAACTACCATCGTTGTGACTAGGGTATGGATAGCCCTCTTCCTCTGGCTATGATGTTATTCTTTCTTATTTTTTTTTCCTTCTCTTGGGCTCTTTTCCATACCCTTCTCTCCTGTTTATATAATTTTGATTTACTAATTTTCTTTTTGTCTCTTTAATTATCTTCGCCTTTTTTTCCCTTTCTCCTAATATCATAGGCTTTTATTTTTATAAAAATCAACACTTAAAACATGTTTCAATAGCTCCCCCCAAATATTTTAATACCTTTGGATGTGCCTCTTTCATTAACATGGCAGTGGTCCTCAATGGATTCAGAATAAGTATAATATGATAAACATTATTAAAATCACCAGGAGAGCAATGCCTGAGTGTCTCAGTTGGTTAAGCATCTGCCTTCTGCTCAGGTCATGATCTCAGGGTCTTGGGTTCAAGCCCTGAGCAAGCTCCTTGCCCAACATGGAGTCTGTTTCTCTCTCTGCCTGCCACTCCCCCAGCTTGTGCATTCTCTTTCCCTCTCTCTCACTCTCCCTTTCTCTCTGGCAAATAAATAAATAAAATATTTAAAAAAATAATCACCAGGTGAACATTTTCAATTTATATGTACCCTTAGCTTCCCATTTGGACAAGAATCCCTAGAGTCTCTAATTTGATAAGTATTTACAGATAGTTGTAATAGTGTTTTAGAAGATGTCTCAGTATGGACTATTTTAGGCTTTATTCTTTTTATAAATTAAACTTTATGTTCAAATTATCAAATGCTCTCAGCAGCATGACTGAGAATCCTTTGGACAGCAAGGACTAAAATGTTCTTTAGTCAGTAATCCAATAATGGGATCTATAAGTTCCTTTCTATTATTGAAACATATAACTTACATCTTAATTGGAGCTTTGAATAATTTAGTTCACAGAAAGCCATATATATATCCCTTTGTGCAATGACATCACTAATATATCCCACACACTTTTAATCATAACAATATGTTAAAATAAAAATAATTAATAATTTTAGCAAGATAGGCCAAAACTACTTTGATAAAAATTAAATAAAATGAAATATGACACCAAATCGTAATGTAAAGTACTTTATTTTCAATAAAATATGTAATCTGAAAGAAACAATGAGCTCAAATTGTTCTTCACTATTTTCCAATATGTTTTATAATTTCAAAACATAATTTGCTGCATATTAGGATCACTGTGTGAAATGTTATCTTTCTTTATCATTTGGCAAGTTCATACACATATATTAAGACCCTCCTCTGAATAAAGGCCTTCCCAGTCCCCCAGATGTATTCAGTTTCTCCCCACGGTTTATAATATAGCACATTTTAAACTTTTTATCAACAGAGTAACAATTTTTTTACAAACCTGAAGTCTATACTGGTGTAAAAAGACTCTAGAGGATGATGGCCTTATTTTATTTTTTTTATCACTGGAATTTGGAAAATCAATATGTTATATTTTTCACATTTTATGGAAAAATTTGTCAGCAGATGAAATTAGAATAGTATTATGAACTGTCATACACACATGACTCATAGTCACCAAAACTTATAAAGGTACATTTCAGTATTTACATCTAAAAGACAAGACCAGAATACCATTTTCACACCTAAAAAAGCTTACAATAATTTCTAAATATAAAAAATCAAATTGGTGTTCAAATACCCTCAACTGTCTTTTGTTAAATGTATACCTACAAGTTGTGTGCTTGAACCAGCTCATTCCACCTGTTTTATTATTTTCAATAATTCTGTGAGCCCAGTGTTATAGTTATTAATAACTATATATTATAATATATAGTTATAAATATATAACTATATATTGTTATTATATAACCATACAATTAAATACATTATATTAAAAATTTAAGACAAGAAATACTAAAAACCTCACTTTCTAATTATATTATTACCTTTTTCTAACACCTATAATTTTGATATTATTTACATTTATTGTATCTGTATGGTGAAAATATAATATGTTATTGTACAACAGTGCATCTTTTATCAACTCTGTCTTCAGTGATGCCATGTTAGTAAACTGAAATTAACCATGGTGAAAATATATGTGTTCCTGTTCCCAGTTATGTGCATTGAAAAATCGAGAAACAATGAACAACTCAACCATAATGGGAAACTAGTGTCCCAACTGTGATCTGTAATAACAGTTCATTAATAAAAATCAAAGCCCCTTGGAAAATATCTGACTCCAAATCTGGAATAGAATATGTATAGTATGAGCCTGAAGCATCTTATCATACAAAATAAAGTGGAAGCTATTATTACTAGTGGGCTTATATTAAACAAAACAAACTTTAACAGACTACTGCAGTCAGAGATGGGGCAATACAAGCATCAAAAATAATAACTACCATAGATTGAAAGACATCAAATATGCTATATCCTTGTATTAATAATCATCATAAAAATACATACTTATCACTTTTATTACATACTTGCTGACATATTATTATTCTGAATAATCGGTAAATATGAGAACAATTCAAAGACTTATTCTGCGTTTCCTATTTGAACTATACTTCATGATACCTAGAAGAGTATAAAGAATTCCAGTTAATGAATGAGGAAGATGTGAAAGAATTAAAATATCACCATTATTCTGCCGTTAAAGAAAAAACGAAGTAGAAATCATCACTGATGGCAGTTAAAGCCCTTAGGTGAGAGGCTAACAGCTAATTTTATATGGATGGATCAAAATGAGAGCATCTAGACATGCTGGTCAAAATTAACCTCACAAAAAAGAGATCTGGTGAGACATCACATGTCTCTTGTAAAGATGCTCTAAGAAGTACAGAACACCTCTCTGTTATCCTTGTCAAACTGTTCAGTATTAAAGGTGTGCAAGTGGATGTGAAAATAACAAAATGGAATTTGAAAAATTATTGTCTACAACTTAATGAAATCACATTTAGAACTTGAAGAGGAACAGTCAGGACATTTTAAAATGCTAAAACATTTTTAAAAATCTATTTCTTCAGGAAGTCCAATATTTTTCTCAAGTGATTCTCAAGGCAGTAGTGAAAAATTTTAAAGCTAATGGTACGCAGTTGAAACATTTTGAAAATTATCTCCTTGTTATTAAATAACTTTTCGAGAACTCCTTGGCAGTGAGGCTTATTAGTTGATTATAAATTATATTTTAAAACCCTTTGCAGAGAAAATGTATAATAATTGTTAATATCTCACTTGCTATGACATAATCTTATTAATTGATATTTATTATTTCAAACATGAAGTATTTATTATAAAGATATAAAACATGTTCCATCTATGAGGAATCTAGGCTTAAGATAAAGATAGTTGTAAATAAAACTCTGCCTAAAGATGTAATAAAAATCTTTATCTCTCTCTCTCCTTTTCCCCTCATACACATGAGGATGCACAATTATGTGGATGCACAAGTGTGTGCCTATTATATCTGTCTACCTATGTTTCTATCCATCTTTTTAACTGTCTATGTAACTCATGCACACGTGTGGATGCACAAATGTGTGCCCATTATATCAGTCTACCTATGTTTCTATCCATCTATTTATCTATCTAACTTTCCTTTAGTTAAAAGATCAAACAAATTTTGCTTTTGAGTTTTATTGAATTTCACAAAGTTATATTTTATAAATAAAATTATTTCTTACATGTGAACACAATTAACAAATTTCATTTCCATACTGGCAAATGTGTATATTATTTGGAGATGAATAAAAATAATCCATTGGTCAGTACAGTTGTTTACATAGTAACTAACAGGACAAACTACATAAAACTCTACTTGGTAAGCGGCTTCATTTCCTATATGTGGTAGAAAACAGCTGGCTAGCAGAATTAACTTTGCTGCCTACTTGAGGCAGTCCTTTGGGGGGCTGTGAAGAGATGGGAGGGATAAACTACATGAATGAAAAGAAATAATGACAACACTACTGGTCAATACAAAGATATCCCCCAGTATCACTGGCATGGTAAATTATTAAATAAAAAATAGATAACACTTACCATAGGAAGCTAATGGTATATAGATCTTTATAAAGAAGCAGCCACCTTAGGTGGTGGTATTTTTACAGTCTGTACCTAGAGTGTTCAGTTTTTCCTTTAGAATGCATTGATTAGCCAGAAATGCCTTGATTGAAGGAAAGGAGACTTTAACCTTCATAATGAATAGGCCTCATGTTGCTGCTCTAATGTTCTAAGTCCTCGGTTTATCTTTGTTTCTAGCAGTGTGACTCTAAATCAAGATTAAAAAGCAACTCAACATGAGGTAAAATAAAAAGGAGGTCATTTAATCACCCTGTTAGTTTCAAATGATTATTGATTCTTAGAGGCGATGTCTAATTCTGCCAGAAAATCCATTTTAGTAATGATTACTGCCTCAGTCTTATCTATGATACTGGAGGTTATTAAAAGTGGAAATCTCGAGGGAAGTATACAACTTTAGGCCATTAATATCACAATTAATCCTTTTTTTTTTTATCACAGCTCTGCTCTTTAACCTACAACAGAATCAGAGTATTCATTTAGAAATATGTGCTTTACCACAATTCTAATTATTATATATACAGTCCTTTGGGAGACAGAAGCATATTGAAATACATGATGGATAAATATCAAACAATGTTGGATATATTGAATGTCTTATTTTTTCTTATTACCACAAACACACAGCACTCAAGTATTATGCTTAAAAATCTGGTATTACTCTATTGTCTTTTGTTCACTCAAATTATTTTAGAGTCATGCATGAAATGCTTCTAGAATCACAGATTTGCTAAATACAGTGAGTAGAAATATCCAAACACAGTTCTAAAAGATAACTACAGATGATATATGTGTCTCTAACACAGATATGTAAAGCTAGGATGATGCTTTATTTTAGGTTTGTTAAGGGTAGTGTCACCAAATCAGAGATTTGCTTCTTTGAGTATGTCTCCATATTTGTAGTTGTTTAGTGAAGTTTAGCAGAATAAGAGAAGAGGACATATATGGAGCCTAATCTAAAGAGTGATATTTCAAATCTGAACTTACTATTTAAACTTCTATTAAAAAATAACTTAGAATAGATTTAATGAGTGTCAGGAGCCTCATGCAATAAGAATGAAGAAAAGAGAGATCTGAGAGTGGAAATGTTAAATATTTGGTAGCAGACTAGAAAATAATCATATGAAACTGCATAAGGCACTATCAAATGTTGCTATTAACTTTTTGTTCATTTAGTTTGTATAACCCGATTTTATAGTGGTTACACTGTATTCAGGAAAGACAGATCAATAACAAAATAAATAAGTAAAATATTATGTAAATAATGTTATCTGAAATGGAAAAAGCAGGAAGGTGAGTATATATGGATATGAGAATATGACTATTTTAAATAGAATGATCAGGGACAACCTCATTGAGAATGGAATCTTTGAGATGAGAACATTTCACTATATCTCAATAACATAAAAATGAAATGGCAGTCTAGATAGATCAGATTTATGTAAGTTATAAATCAATAAAATCTTACTCAATGATAGGCATATCCATACACAAACTTCAAATTTGTTTTCATTTTTCTATTGAATTACAGAAAAGACATTCTCAAAGATTATACATATGTGTTTTTGTATGCATGCATATATATACATAGACCTATATTTGTATTCATATATATGTACATATATACATACAAGTTATTTTATTTTAATCTACACTGCTGTTTTATTCTTCTGAATAGAAACTGAAAAGATCACTAAAATTTGCAAAACCCTAACCACTGACAAAGAAAATAAAAGTGAAGATACAAATTACCAATATTAGAGTTGAAATAGGGGGCATCACTACAGACACAGTAGACTTCCAAAAAATAACAAAATAATACTATAAACTGTTGTACATGCATTAATTTGAAAACTTAGATCAAATGAACTAATTCCTTAAACACAAACTACTACAACTGGTACAATATGAATCAGATTACTGAATAGTTCTATAACTAACAACAAAATTGAATTCACAATCTTAAAACCTCCTAAAAGAAATTGTCAAGCCCAGATGGTTTCACTGGCATATTCTACCAAAATTAAGATAATCATTAACACCAATTCTATACAATCTCTTACATAAAAATACATAAAATATTATGTACAATATATAAAATGTACATAAATGTGTATTACAAACATAAAAGTAAAATGTAAAACTATAAAATTTTTAAGAAAGAAACATAGTAGAAAATCTGAATCTAAGACTAGGCAAAACATATTTTAATTTGACATAAAAACACAATCCATAAACATTTTTTTAAAGATGATAAATTGGACTTTATTAAAATGTAAAACTTTGCTCTGTGAATGATCCTATTAATAATGAAAAATAGCCTACATTCTGGGAAAAAAATATTTTCAAATCATAACCTGACAAAAAAAAACCAAACAGACTTGTATCTAGAATAGTCGTGGTTTTTTTTTTTTTGTATCTAGAATAATTAAAACTCTCAAAACATAACTATAAAACAACAACAATGAAATTAGAACATGGAAAAGAAACATATAAGCAAATATCTCACCGAAGAGGATATATAGCTGTCAAATAAATACATGAAAAGGTCAACATCTGTAACCATTAGACAAATGCAAAATCAAGTCATACTGAAATATCACTATATGCCCACCTGAACAGTTAAAAATTGACAACACCAAATGCTGGTAATGTTGCAGAAATCAGGCAACGTGATGCCCCCCAGCTTTGTCACCAATACAGCATGGTACTGGCACAAAAACAGACACACACCAATGGAACAAAGTAGAGAACCCAGATATGGATCCCGAACTCTATGGTCAAATAATCTTTGACAAAGCAGGAAAAAATATCCAGTGGAAAAAAGATAGTCTCTTCAATAAAGGGTGTTGAGAAAATTGGACAGCTATATACAGAAGAATGAAACTCAACAACTCTCTTACACCATACACTAAGATAGACTCAAAATGGATGAAAGACCTCAATGTGAGACAGGAATCCATCAAAATCCTAGAGGAGAACATAGGCAGTAACCTCTTTGACATTGGCCACAGCAACTTCTTTCAAGATATGTCTCTAAAGGCAAAGGAAAAAAAAAAGCAAAAATGAACTTTTAGGACTTTGTCAATATAAGTTATTTTGAATGAATTATTTTAAATGAAAAATATAAACACAAAAGATTATATGCTATGTTGTTATATTTATAAAACTGTTTTCCAATGACAAAATGATAGAAATGAAAAATGATCTGTGGTTCTAGGAGTTAAGATGGAGTGGGGTGTGAAAGAAGTGGGCATGGTTATAAAAGGGTAATATGAGGGACCTTTATTCATTTGTCTATTTCAAATGGATTAACTTCTAAAAGTTATTTATTTGGCATAGAATACCAATTTTAAAATTATTACAAAAATTTAAAATAATTTCACTTTATTAAATTGTGTGAGAGTAAATTTTTCTATATCAAGTAGATTATTTGTGTACAAAGTGAATTTAAAACATTCCATGAGTGAGAGAATATTTTCTAAGTTGTTCTCAGGGATGGATAGCTATAAGTAAATCAATTTAGAATCCACATCTTGCTTATTATGTCTCCCAAAATCTAATACACCACCTCAAGAATTCTGAAAAGAGTATATTCAAGTCCCCAGATGAATGTAAGGCAGACTTGTAAACTTCCTAAAAATTGACATCATTTTTTTTAAAGATTTTATTTATTTATTTGACAGATGGAGATCACAAGTAGGCAGAGAGGCAGGCAGAGAGAGAGGAAGGGAAGCAGGCTCCCTTGCCAAGCAGAGAGCCTGATGTGGGGCTCGATCCCAGGACCCTGGGATCATGACCTGGGCCGAAGGCAGAGGCTTAACCCACTGAGCCACCCAGGCGCCCCAATTGACATCATTTCTTAAGTCACACACTAATCCAATGGAAAAGGTGAAAAACTTACTGGCTCGGAGCGCTTAAGCATACCCCCTGAAAGATCAGTGTTAATCATTAATCTACGTTGTCCTAGGGGTGAACTAGGAAACTAAGCTTAAAAGTGAAAACAAGGAAAATAATTGAGTATGGGCATGCCATGGGAAATGTAGATTTCACAGAATCAGTCTAGCAAATTCACTGAACAAATAAACAAACAAAAAGAACAATAACAACAAGCCCTGAAGAGTGAGGAATAAGAACCCCAAGTTGCTACAATATATCATATAAAATGTTCAGTTTTCAATATTATATTGAATATTCAATATTATACTCACATATATACCATATATATGTATCATATATATCATACATATGATATATATCATATATGTTCAGTTTTCAATATTATATTCAATGTTCAATATTATATTCATACATATATATAATAAAATGTTCAGTTTTCAATATTATATTGAATATTCAATATTATATTCATATATATCATATATATGTTCAGTTTCCAATATATATTGAATATCCAATATTATATTCATATATATGTCATATATATGTTCAGTTTTCAATATTATATTGAATATCCAATATTATATTCATATATATATCATATATATGTTCAGTTTTCAATAAAATATTATATGACTGCATGCAAAGAAAGGGGGAAAATGACCTATACATAGGAAAGAAGCAGGCAACACAAAATGATTTGAGTAGTCCAGATGTTCAACTTAGCAAAGATTTCAAAGCAGTCATTATATGCAGTAATAGAACAAAAAGAAACACTTTTTAAGTAATTAAATAATTGAAGTTTCATCGAGTCAAGACTATTAATAAAGAGATAGAAATTATAAAAAGAAACACAAATGGAAATTCTGGATTTGAAGGTATAATAAATGAAAAGAAACTTTCACCCCAGGACTTAATAGGACATGTGAGCTAGCAAAGGAAATAATCAATAATCAATGACCTTGAAGACAGATCAATAGAGTTCACACAATTTGAAAAAGAGAGAAAGAAGAAAATTGAACAGAGCCTATAGGATACATGGTGTACCATTTATGTGCATCAATGTATAGTTAATGGTAATACCAGAAGTTAGGAGAGGGAGAATGGAGAAGAAAATAAATATCTAAAGAAGTAATAAGTGAAAACTTCCAAAATTTACCACCAAAAATCAATCTGTGCATCCAAAAAGTCAAAAACTTCCAAGCAGGATAGATAAAAAGATCTATAAACAGACACATCATAATTAAATTGTTGAAAACCAAAGAAATAGAGACTACCTTGGAAGAAGCAAGAAAAAACAACTAAAATCAGGACAATACGTGCGATATTGGGAACACTCAAAGACAAAAATATGTAATCTAAGAATTTTCTATCCAGCAAAATTCTCCCTTAAAAGTGAAGAGTAGGGACGCCTGGGTGGCTCAGTTGGTTAAGCGGCTGCCTTGGGCTCAGGTCATGATCCCAGCGTCTTGGGATCAAGTCCCACATCGGGCTCTTTGCTTGGCAGGGAGCCTGCTTCTCCCTCTGCCTCTGCCTCTGCCTGCCTCTCTGTCTGCCTGTGCTCGTTCTCTCTCTCTCTCTCTCTCTCTGACAAATAAATAAAAAAATAAAATCTAAAAAAAAAAAAAGTGAAGAGTAAATAAGGACATTCTTAGATGAACAAAGCCTATGAATTTTTTGTTAGTAAACCTGTCTTATAAGAAATATTAAAGGAAGTTCTTCAGGCTGGAAAAAGTGACTCCAAATAGTAAATCTAATGTACTTGGATAACAAAGAAATTCAATGTCTTGAAATTTGTTGCTTAATACATTTTGTTAGCTTTTGATTTTTTTTTCCTTAATTTTCTCTCCTGGCCAAAAGTGTAGAGGGCTCTTTTAAAGACTGAAGATTTTGGTTACATATTGAAAGTGAAAGCAGACAGCATGTGTGTGTGTGTGTGTGTGTGTGTGTGTGTGTGTGTGTGATTCAGCTACTTTTACTGAGTCCCATTAAGATGAATATTATACATGTATATGCCTTTTGTGAACTGGAATTTCTAAGAAATTTGTTGATATGACTTTCTGTACCTTTATTAAATGTAATCAAATGTAATAAATATGTAATAAGTGAGAGTGATTAGACTGGTACTTCCATGCCTTTTCCTTACAGCTTTGGCATTTAAATGAGTTGCAGTAAATTGAAAAAATAAAATCTTTGACCTCTCTGATTCATACAGACTATTCCTAAATGATGGTAAAATAAGATTTGCAGTGTCATGAATTTAGTCAAATCCATTATCTGTAACCAAGGTGATCAAAGGACTCAAGTCCTGAGTCTAAATTTGATCATTTACTTGAAAATTTAATTTTTGTTAGAAAGTACAATAATCATATGATACAAAAATATAAAATGGATATTTTATTTTTTAACTTTTATCTGATAGAAATAGAATCTTATGAGACTAAAAGATGTGTTAGATCTAATCTAAAGTGATCATTGCACAAGAGTTCATAATTTATAGAGAATCATAAACTACTATTCCCTATTTCTAAGGCACATATCAGGCTCACAAATAATCAGAACAGCATGTGTTTGTTTATGTCTGATCCTATTGGACTTTACATTTCCAGTATATGTTACAAAAATTGCTATTGACCATGTGAGGGAGAAAAAAATCTCAGCTAACAAAAGGAATGTATAAGATCCATTAATGCTAACCAGTACCATGTTATATGATGAAGTGGAACAATTATCAAGCACCTGACTCAAAGCTGGCATATCACTTCACATTTTCAGTTAATTCACTGTCAGCTTTACCTGCTTTTAATCCTTGTCTGGCTCACTTTTAAGCTGTTGATCCATTGCAGCAATGAGACATTTCATGCTATATTAAAAATTCCACTAACACACTAGATATTTAATCTCTGCCTTTTTGTTAGAAATCTATTTCTTAAATGTTAATAAAGACTGCATACACTGGAATTCTCAACAAATGCTTGCCATAATGCATTATTTCTTCATGTTCTTTTTCATTTAAATGCCAAAGCTTTCACAATTCCAGCTACCCCACTTAGAAGAAAGACATACTATCTTAATTGTTTCAGGAGTTTATTGGCAAAGGTTCCACAGTTTAAGATTATTGAAAAATTTTTAATCTGCTCAACTCACCAAATCTAGTAAATGTTATTGAATTTTTTTAAAAAGAGAGGATATACATTTTGACTATTAAACATGCCTGCAATATCCCTATCCCATTTGGTAAATTATTAAAATAAAGAAGGAAGTTAAAGATGGTCGAGGAGGAAAGAGGGTGCAGAACAAGAGAACACATACAGTGGAATATGGCAGACAAATTTTCCTCCAATGTACCAAAGAGAAATTAAGTTTAATAACACCAATACTTCATGCAATAGTATTTTTACATTATGGTTAACGACTTGTTTAGAGAAGGAGGCAGTGGTAACTAGAATGATGTCCATGTATCTAACTCAGCAAAGTTTATCTTACGTATCTAGGGAAACCAGCATTGCACCTCTATCCACTTGCTTGACACACAGGTGATGCAGTCTGTATTTATAAGACTGTCTGCCAGCCTGAAGACCCTTTGTGTGAAGGGTATAAGCCATTGTGATTACAGGTACATAAAATGGAAAGAAAGCCGTTCCCTAATCTTCCTCACTTCCATCTCTTTGGTTGCTACTTCTCAGGTGTAATTTAGACAGGCAGATGTGCAATCTGGGAATCCATCCAAATTCTCTTTATTTACTTCCTTTTTAAGGAAAGGGGAGCATTCAATATCGTCTTCAGAAAGCAACTCTATCTCTACTACTGTTCTCTCCAGTCTGTGGTTATATTTTATTCTCTAGTTATAATGTGGAGGAAGTGTGGGTCCTGAGGCTTTGACATTGATTCCCTATTTCTTCTGTCTCTTTTGTCACATCAGACAGTGTTATTCTCTGGTAGGAGTCACTTCCTCCAGAGGAACTTTTCCCATTATGACTGTGGGTCTCTGACTGATGGCAA
>RCUC01152748.1:0-88653 GCA_003697995.1 Taxidea taxus jeffersonii
TTTTTTTTTTTTTTTAATTTTAGTCCTCTGGTAGGTGTGTAAATGACATCTAATTATGGTTTTAATTTGCACTTCTAAATTGGCAAATGATTTTGAACACCTATTCATGTGTTTATCTATCCTCTGTATATCTAAGGTGAATGTGTCAATGTCTTTGGCTCATTTTCTAATTAACTTTTTTAGCTGATGAATTTTGAGAATTCTTTTTATATTCTAGATACTAGTCCTTGGTCAGATATGTGGTTTGAAAATTCATTCTCCTCGCCTGTGCCTTATCTTTTCAACCTTTCAGCAAGGTATATCTCAGAGTAAAAACTTTTAATTTTGATAAAGTGAAATTCATTCAAATTTCCTTTTTATAGTATGTTTTCATATCAAGTTTAATAACACTTTGGTGAATGCCAAATCCCAAAGATTTTGTTCTTGACTTTTTCTAAAAGTTTTATAGTTTTGAATGTATATTACATTATGCTGTCTATTTTTCAGTTTTATGGTTTAAGTGCTTAATCTATTTTAAGTTAATTTTTTAAAGGGTATGAGGATTGTGTTGAGGTTCATGGTGGAGGGGGTTGTTTGCTTTGGCACGTGAATATCTGATTGGGCCAGATCATTTGTGGAAAAAAAAGTATCCTTCCTCCATTGAATTGCTTTTGGACCCTAGTCAAAAATCATTTGGACAAATTTATAGGGTTCTATCTCTGGGTTTTCTTCTCTGTTCCACTGATCTGTGCCTATCCTCCTGTCAATACCATACTTTCTTAGGGCTATAGACATATAATAAGTTTTAATACACAGTTGAGTGCTTCCTCCCTCCTACTTGATTAATTTTCCAAGAGTTCTTGAATTATTCAATGACTTGCCCATATAAATTTCAGAGTAATTTTATCTACAAAAACTTCCTGAAGATTTTTATGGGATTGCTATCAACTTCAGGAGTATTGACATCTTTGTCATGTGAATCTTCTGAAATATAAACACCAGGTGCCTCTCCAATTATTTAGGTCTTCTTTGATTTCTTTTATTAGTATTTTGTAATTTTCCACATGTATAGTCTGTACACGGTTTTTAAATTTTTAACTAATGATTTCGTTTTCTTGGAGCAATTTTAAGTGGTACTATAGTTTTTGTTTTGGTTTCCATGCTCATTGCTATTATATAAAAATGTGATTTTATGTATGGGTGTTTTGTTGAGTTTGTATCTTACAACCTTGCTAAACTTATTTATTAGTTTTAGGATCCACATATCATTTTGATAGATATCCCAGTGCAACAGCAATAGTACTAACATGTAAGGCCACTGAATCAGATGCCCAACTTGGTACAAAAGGAAAAAATGTGGTGTGCATATGTGTGTGTGTAAAACACATGTTTAAAAACATATAAAGATGGGTCTTCAAGTAGTAGGAGCACTAGGGTAGCTAGATCTGAAGCTTGTAAAATACATCCAAGTAAGTATGCCATCATTAGGGAGTATATACCAAAATTAATACATTTTTTCAGCAACAATTCAGATTCAGGTAGTTATAATTTAATGTCTTTGAGGAAAAATAACACTAATTCATTATTTTAATGTTCATTCACAGTACAGATAATAAATATATAATATGGACAGTACTAGAATGTCCTTCATGATTAGTTAAATGTGGGGGCAAAATGAAAATTGTACCATTAGGATGCAAAAGAAGTACTGGCACTAGAAACTTGTGCAGGGGCGCCTGGGTAGCTCAGTGGGTTAAAGCCACTGCGTTCTGCTCAGGTCATGATCCCAGGGTCCTGGGACCTAGCCCTGCATCGGGCTCTCTGCTCAGCAGGGAGCCTGCTTCCTCCTCTCTCTCTCTGCCTGGCTCTCTGCCTACTTGTGATCTCTGTCTGTCAAATAAATAAAATCTTAAAAAAAAAAAAAAAGAAACTTGTACAAAGTTCAATAGAAGTGTAACAGTAAAAAAACGCAATTAGGCCAAGTAACTGTAACATGGTGGCTTCGATGTTACTGTTGGCCCTTTATCAGAGCAGCCAAATGTGCTGCCTCCAAATACAACCCTCTTAAAGATGCAGAAGGCAGATCTGAGAAGAAAACCATGCTTGCGATAGAAATGCTCTAAGAGGAGGAAGAGGGATAGTGCTAAAAAGTCTGGAGCTTAGGGGCACCTGGGTGGCTCAGTGGGTTAAAGCCTCTGCCTTCCGCTTGGTTCATGATCCCGGGGTCCTGGGATGGAGTCCCGCATCGGGCTCTCTGCTCTGCGGGGAGCCTGCTTCCCACCCCCTCTCTGTCTGCCTCTCTGCCTACTTTCAATCTCTCTCTCTCAAAGAAATAAAATCTTAAAAAAAAAAAAAAAAGAAGAAAAAAAAGTCAGGAGCTTAAGGGGGGTGGGAGGAAGGACAAAATGCGTGGAGCACAGTGGGAGGCACAGGCTTCCAGGTGTGGAATGAACAAGCCACAGCAATAAATAGCACCACACAGAGAATAGAGCAATACTACACTGAGCTGTATGGTGACAGAGGATAGCAGCACTTGTGGTCAGCAGACATAATGTATAGAGACACTGAATCACAACATCACTACGTTGTATACGGGAAAGTAATATAGCATTGTGTGTCAACTAGACTCAAATTAAAAAAAAAACAAACAAATAAATAAATAAATACAAACCAGGGGCTTAACATCCTTCTTAGGGAAGCAGCAGCTCTCTAGCCCTTCCTGAAGATGGTGGTGTAGGAAGAATGCAGGTGTTATGGCTGGCAGTGGTGAGGAGAGGTGAGTCTGCAGTCAAGGAGATTAAAACTGGAATGATAATTGAGGCAAATCCATTTTGACTGATCCTTTATTCAACAGATGCCATACACTTATTTGAAAATGTCAAAATACAGTCAAAATTAGAAAGCCATAAATAGAACCTTCAAAGCAAACAGGGCCACAGGGAACTAGGTGATGCTTATTGTTCCAACAAAGCTTTGCAGGCATACACCAAGTGGAGCTGTGGTTATGAAAGCCATTATTTTTTTTTTGCAATCACTAAATGAACTTTCCATTTTGTAAATATATACATATGCGTTAACTGTGGAATCATTATTTTGAGAACTTCAGTGAAAAAATAGTATATAGAGGCAAAACTGGTTTTCAGTTGGTGTTTCAATATGTATGGAAAAAATGACATAAAGATATATATCACATAAAACTTCATGGTAAAAAATTGAAAAGTTGGAGGAAATTAATATTATATTCACAGGTAACAAGCTCCCAGAAATACATCCTGTATTACCACAACTCTAATAAATGAATCTTTTATCCTGACTCTAGAAAGCAAATTTGAATGCAAGGGAGAGAGCATCATGTTATTATAAGGATAACCTTGAATCTACTCTATTTTTTTTTCTTTAATAAATCTTTCACAGATATTGGAACTTATGTTCTATTTGTGTAATGAGCATTTTACCTGTGGTGCGATTAGTTTGCTCCTTTCCTAAGCAGAGCACAAAATAACTATTTAGCCACTGGCCTTCTCTGATGACTCTTGGCAGCTGAAACAGGTTTTGAGGGGGCAGAGGAGGAACAAGAACTAGAGAGAGGTTTGCTACTTACCCATTTCCTCACCCCATCTGCCCTGCTATGCTAGTCTGTAACATTGATGGAGTGAAAGATAGAATCAGAAAATGAAGGAAGCAAAGGCCAGGTTGATAAACATAGAGTTGGAGAAAGAGCCAATACCCGACACTCTCTAGGAACTCAGCCCACAAGGAATGTGAAAAGTACAGAGATCAGCATAAAATAAAAGGGTCCACTGAAAGACCTCCTCAGTGGTGGAAACAGCACTTTTTCTTTCTTTTCCTTTTTCTTGGGGGGAGGGGCAGAGGAAGAGGGAGGGAGAGAGTCTTTCCAATTTTAGTATATGTGCTGCCGAAGCGAGCACAGGAGGGAGAGAGCCTTAAGCAGGCTCCATGCCCAGTGCAGAGCCTGATGTGGGGCTTGATCCCCCAACCTTGAGATCACGACCTGAGCTGAAATAAAAAGTCAGATGCTTAAACTGGCTGAGCCACCCAGGTATCCCCAAAGCAGCACTTTTTCTACAGAAACATGTACGTATGAATTACTGCCCAGGGTAGGAAGAGGTGCTGGGTATAGAAGTCACTACAAGGTGCCTGTTAATGCCAACATGACAAAACGTGGACTTACAGACAGGTGAGGTCTGGTACATAGAAATGCGTCAAGATACCTGTGACCTACCTCACAATTATGTTTCATAACTGACTCTAGGGAGACCTGCCAGCATGTATAGAGGGCTATCCATCAGAGGGCATGCATGACACCTGAAAAAAAGAAAGGGCTGGGTCTGTCTGTGAACCGCTGAGTCATCATCCCCACCACTGTGACAGCCACATTCCACTGGAACATGAGCTCTAGATGACAAAGAATTTCTTTGTACAGTTTTATCCACATTAGTTGGAACAGTGCCTGGCATGTGATAGGCACTCGAATATTTGTTGACTGAATGAACACACTGCACATAGCATGGCATCCAGGCCCCTCTCCACCTGCTTCTTCCTGCCTGCCCACTCCTCCTACATGAGCATCAATGAACACGCTCCTCATCCTCTATAGTCCATCAAAAGCAAGATCTCTTCTACACATGCTTCTGAGCCCCGAGCTCTTTCCACTAACTAGCAGAATAACACCACATAAATTAACCTCTCCCATCCTCTGTTTCTTCTGCAATAAAATAGGAATGATAATACCTATTTAGGAGAGTTGTATTAAATGAAACAATGTAAGTGAAATGGGAAATCTAAGATAGCTTCTTAATAAACAGAAGTAAAATTCCGTTTCACCATTCAATAAATAGATGGGAAATTTATTTGAATGCAATTGGGCTCCAATCCAGAGCACCAAAGAAAGATGTATATCTCAATTTCCAAGTAATCACAAGGCAATGAATGGGACTCCACTGGGGCTACCCTTACAGAGAATCACCTAACTACAGTTCTGTCCACAGAAATGTATCAGAATGAAGACCCGAGTATCACCCTTGACTTTCAGTAGAATGAAATTTGGCCAACATTTAGGGCCAAAAATTTAGCCCTAATGATCGTGACCTACATCTATCTCTTATATAACAACCACCAGTTGAACATAAGGACTGGGCCAAAGTTTCAAGAAAGGAGAAGACAAGGGTCCAGGTTGTTCATAATACGCTTTTCAATGGCGAGTTGTCCCTCCAGCTCTGGCCTCTTCTTCCCCAGCTGCAGTTTTTTTATCTAAACCCAGAATTCAGTCTAATCTGAGTTTACAAAAATTGATCCTATTATAAGAAATGACTGCAAACAGTGAAAACTAAAAAGGAATTTAGAAAATGCAGAAAAGCATTACCTTGTGTCCTCCAAGGTCCTACCCACCCACTCTGTCTCCACTCCCAGAAGTCATTCACTAGTTTGACCCATGCTCTCTCCTGCCCCATCAGTTAATGTTGCCCCCTCCCTCTTCTCAGAGAGGTCATGGTTCACACTGTCAAGTTCTCCTGCTGCTACAGTACTATAATTAACTGTTCTCCTCCTCTGCCCACTGGGTGCCAGACTACGGAGTCCCAGAAATTTCAGGATTTCCCTAAAGTTGAGTCTTTCAAAGTATTCCTCACTAAAGACAGTTCCTTCCTGTAAGAAATGTTCCTATCAGAAGATGAAAGATTCATGAATTCTTCCTTGTCTGTTAAAGTCAAAAGATTCACTTTCTCTCAGAACAACTTCACAATTCAAGTTCCTGCCCCTGACCCAGATGCTCCTTTAGCCACTCTGTGACTATAAACTGCTGTCTTGCTCCAAAGGCAGGAGGAACATTGCAGAAGGCAAATCTGCTTCCTACTGAAGGTTAAGCCATTGCTAACCAGAGGCCCAGTGAAAGGGAACAACGTCCTTGAGTCCTTTTCAGAAAAAAAGGGATGGTTATCAACCAAACAAATACAAGTTAGAACAGGAGTTCAGTCATAATTCTGAAATATGATCTCTTGGGGGATTCTACAGATACAGCATAAATATCAATTTAATGTCAAATGGGGTTTAAACATAATGCATTTTCCTGTCTACATGCAAGAACCAATTAAGAAAGAAAAACACATACATTATAGAACTGAGAGCAATAATCCCTAGGCATTAAATGCAAAGAGGATGGTCTGGTATCAGAACAAGGTTCACCTGGGACACAAGTGACAAGATTACAGAGCATGGGCCTTTTTGAAGAAGGTCAGTATTTCTTCAGATGGAGTACAAAAGAATATTTTTTTTAAAGAAAAAGGAAAAGGAAAGGAAAAAGGAAAAGATAAATGTCTCTTCATAAACCCTGAATTTTCAATGCCATGTGCTTAAGGATGTTAAAATTAAATCACTATTTAGAAAAAAAAAAAACAGAGAAGAGACATAAAAATAAAATGAGAAATTAGAGGATAATACTAAGGAAATCACTGAAGAAATAGAAATTCTTTTCTGTAGAGAAGTTGACCTTTTCAAAGAAACAGGTCAAATAGAAAACAGGTTCCTCTGAATGTCCAGTCTGATAAACACCACTGCTTGTTAATAAAGTACCAGTTCTGTAGGACAAATAGTCCAGTCTAAATCATGGGGCTGACGTCAGTATCTTCTGTGCTCCCTCTTATGTCTGTGTGAGACAGAGATCTCTGTAGGTTTCTGTATAGAAACATAACCTGCTGTGAATTTAAATCTATGACAGCCCATGTTTCTGGTTGATTAAATTAAGTTGTTTATGGTGTCTGTGATATGAATTCAACTCGGGAACAATTAAACTATCCATCTCTGGAGCCAGAGGCTCAATGGCATCCACTTCTGACCATTCATCACTTGCTCTGTCCCTTTCTGTTGTCATCTCTGCAGCTCCTTGATACGCAGATGTTGGCTCCCATTCTGAAGTGGGTTCATTTGTCATGATCATCGGGTGACATACATGGCATGCCAGTTAATTCTAGATTCTAAGTGTCTGTTTTGTGTTGGAACAATTCCTAAAGAGAGTCCATGCTAAGAATGACAATGGCACTCTTGCTCTCCCCCCCAACCTCTCTCATCTCATTTTTCCTTCTAAGCAAACTGTGAGAAAACCATAAGCCCCCAAAATGCCAAATCATAACCCCATTTTCACGTATGCATTCATTCAAGAACTCTTTTCTAAGCAACACTGTGAAACTTGGCATGCTCTGGATTGTCAAAAATTCAAAGATGAAACAAAAGTCTTGAGCATAAAGGGTCTTAAGATTTTGTGAAGAAGCACACAGAGATGTATATGGCATGGAACCACACAGGCGATTCCCACGACCCAGTCTGAGGTTGGGTGTCATGGCACCTTCGAGATGCAGGGCACTGAGAACACTGCATTTCTTGGCATGAGTAATTCACAAGCATCAATATATTTAGCATGATTATAATAGATATTATTGCATCTCCATTACTGAAAACCTGCTGCTGTGTGTGAGTTTCCCTAAGGTCTTGTCGAATGTTGCATACCATAGAAACGGAGCTAGAGATTTCTTTCTCCCACATCTCTGTTCTAACTAGCTATTTATAGGTTGAACTATTTTTGGCAAAAAATGAATCAAGATTGCATATGAACACTTAAATTGCTGAGTTATAATAGCTATTTTCCAAAGAAAGCTTGAATTCGTGTGCTGTCAGAAAGCATCACATGTTCATGTAATTATTAATTTTCTCAAAAAATAATGTACCCTGAATTCAAGCTCTTCAATTATATTTGTGCAAAGAAATATGAAAAGCCATGGAGTTACTCCTGAATGGCATTGTGGAACCAACAAATTCACCAGAGGCCAACACAGCAAATCAACCCCCATGTGATTTCAATCCCACTCCAAATCTAACCACACAAAGAACCCACTCTTCACCCTGAGAGTCCACTTTCTTTCTCTCTGTTTCCTTCAGACTATTTCCCAGATCATAGCCTTTCACGAGTTTGAGATCAAGAGGATAGGAGAAGTCATACTTATGGAGTATGTGCTTTGTGCCATGAGTGGTGCTGGAGACGTTCAGTCTTCACAAAGCAAGGCATGCGTGTGAACATGTGCACAACAAAGGCACTGAGATCAGGATGGATAACTCAAAGCAATATAGCTAGTAGCCCCAAGAGCCAGAGATGAAGCCCAAAGACCCAGCTCTCTCTGCTTGTCAAAGGTTTCTGCACGTGGAGAAGCAGCAGAGTCACAAGAGAAGGATGGCATCAACTCAGAGAGCTCGGTCCTGCCCTTGGAATCAGGAAGTATGTGGAGGTGCTGGTGGAAAACCATGCCAGGGGCTGGGCCACAGCTGCTCATGGACTGCCACTTGAAGGCCACATGCCCCACCTTGTTCCCACTTTCCTAGTGACAAGGGCAAACGGCTCTGTCACTAATGTGTATTAACTGATTCAATCGTCACAGCAATCTCATAAAGCACATGCTTGTATTTTCTCATCTTACAAATGAGGAAACTGAGGCCAGAACCATTAAGCAATCTGCATAAGATCACACAGCGGGTAAGGAGCCTGCTAGGATTCCAGCTCAAGCAGGTTGGCTCTGAGCCATCCTTTCACCTCCACCTTACACAGCTCTTCGGGTCTGCTGCTCCAAATCCTATGCAGTGTCCTGGCCCTCAGGGGCCCACCACCAGTGGGTCTATGCCAGTGACAAGCAAATGACATTTTTTTTACAAGTGACTTTTTAAAACATGAATCTACAATTCTCACAGGTTCTTAATCACTTATTCTAGGTGAATTGGTGTATAATAGGCCAGCTACATAATAGTTGTAATGTTACTAAGTTAAACACTTCTTACAAAAATCCTGTCGTCTGTCTAGTATATATCCACTCCTGGCCAAAAAAAAAAACAACAGTGGAACAACACTGGGCCTCTTTCTTTCTTTCCTTCTTTCTTTCTTTCTCTTTTTCTCTCTCTCTCTTTCTTTCTTTAAGATTTTATATATTTATTTGACAGATAGAGAGCATAAGTAGGCAGAGCAGCAGGCAGAGGGAAAGGAAAAAGCAAGCCCTACACTGAGCAGGGAGCCTGATGTGTTGTTTGATCCCAGAACCCTGGGATTATGACCTGAGCCAAAGGCAGACCCTTAAACAACTGAGCTGCCCAGGTGCCCCAATACTGGGCCACTTTCATTAGACAGGGCACATATTTTTCAGCTCAATGAGTCCCTACTACCCTGCCCCCAACTTATGCTTCTACCCATCCCTTGTGGGCGGCTGAGTTTGAGACCCACAACCATACAAGCACAGGCCTGGAATATAGTCCTGGGGATAAGGGTAAAAGATGCCCAATGTACTTGGACCCAATAAACTTCATGTAAAATACAGAACAAAGTCAACCAACCAACCTCTGCAAAGCCATTTCCACAGTCAAACCTATTCAACAGATAACATAAAAATAAATTAAAAACTATTTCAGGGGCAAGACAAACCTAATGCCCAGCACCCATCAGATGAGGGGTGCTGGGGTAGCCTCTCTCTCCCTCTTCTGCCCTCCCTGGGTTCTCATATCTGGCCACATCAGGGAGAGCATCCTAGCGCCCCATCCAGACTCCCTCGGCAGAAGACGGACTTTAGTCCTTTGGACTCAGTTCCAGGATCTAGTCTAGTGTCCCCATTCTCCTTCCTGTCAGCTGCATGCTGAGAGGAGGTAGAGCAGTGGGGACCAGTGTCCCAGTAGTCAGCTCCACACCCAACTCCTTGCGTCTCTTCACCCTCCCAACCAATGCAGCTCAATTTGGTACCAGAATTCTTTGTCTGCTGTTTGGGTTGGGCTCAGGCATCTCATGTCAAATGCCAAGGTCTCCCTGAATACCTCTCTTAATCCCAACAGGGAGTCCTGTGGTCCTAAGTTCCTATAAACCTGCTCCCTTGAGTTCACTTCTGTTGTCTTCCTGCACCCCATTCAGCAATCGTGCTTTCTCCATCTGCATCCATGACTGAGGATCTCATGGCCACAATTCTTCCCAGGTGGAGACTGGCTCAGGAGGCTTCAGGATGAGAATGCAAGCAGTTAAAACAAAAGGAAGCCAAGTGAACTTTTCTCTAATGGAAATGTTGCTGGAAGTCTCATCTGCAAAATAAAAGTATGGTGGCAGTCCTAGAGGGCTTCCCATTCTGGAGTCATTCCCTGGAGGTAGCCACGCAATGCATTAGGGGTCTGAGGGTCAGTGAGTGACAGCCTTGGGGCATGGTGCCTAATGCCACTCTCCCAATGACCAGCATGTGCAAATGCATGGCTTCTCCTTTCTCCACCCAGAATGTGGTAAGAGCTCCAGGATGTCACTCCAATCCTTCCAGTTCATAAAAGCACCAATTTAATCTCACAGCTCTGTGGTGCCTAGGTGGCTCAGTCAGTTAAGCATCTGACTGTTGATTTTGGCTTAGGTCATGACCTCAGGGTCATGAGATCGAGCCCGTGTCCAGTTCCATCCTGGTCATGGAGCCTCCTTGGGATTCTCTCCCTCTCCCTCTGCCCCTCACCAACACCCATCTGCCTAAAATAAATAAAGTGTTTAAACTCACAACTTTTTCCATAGTTTACAGTGTCAGAAAGTTTTCAATAAAGAGCCAGGTTACACATAAGAGAAAACAAGATTAAAAAAAAAAAAAAAGATTTAATCAAGCCACAATTATCAGACAATACCAGTTATTCTGTGTTTCTGTTTCTGGGTCCAAAGGTCTGCTCCTGGCAAATGGACATCAGTCTGCTCTGGGTGGCCCTGCTGGCACAGGATGGTCACTGGGGACTTGTAAAAGCTGCAACTTTTCTTCACTTAATTGCCCATGTCTCATGCAAAGGAGCTATTAGAGTACTCCTTGCTAATACAGAGATAAATAATTGCCTTATTGGGAACCTTCCTAAGAGCACAGGAAATGCAGGATGAGTGAGTATGGAAGATATGTAAAGCAGCTACTTTATTACTATGTAGTCCAAAGGTAGATGAAAGACCTTGCCAAAAGTTTTTGCAGAGCTCCCAAAGCCATACCTCCAAAATGCCTGTAATCACTGTTAAAAGCACAAGGACTGTGGTTAGGTAAATACATAACTGAATTTCAGGGTAATATTTTTCATTATCTTTTATAGCATTTTTTTAAGATTTTATTTATTCATTTGCTAATGAGAGAGAACAAGTAGAGCGGTAGAGGGAGAGGGAGAGGCAGATTCCCCGCTGAGCAGGGAGCCGGACACAGAGCTGGATCCAGGGACCAGGAGATCATGACCTGGGCCAGAGGCAGGTGCTTAATTGAATGAGCCACCCAGGTACCCATCAAACCATTTCTTCAAGCTTTGCACAAACCAAGAAGAAAAGGTCATCTGATATCAGGCAGTGAATATTGCTGGGGACAAGAAGGAAACATTTGGGATAAAGTCTTCTGGAAGGAGATTTTCCAAGAACGAGTTTGTATTACATTGTCAAAAGCAGGACCCAGAAAAAACTGTCACGTGACCTATTGAGCCAAAGGGAACCCAACTGTTTAAATGACCTCTATTTCTTGTTCTACTTACTTTCCTTCTATAAAATTCAGTGTTATTATACACTGCACTGCCTTTATTAATATATGTTTAGAAAATAAAGATCCTTTGCTCAACTTTTCCCTCTGATTGGATAGGGGAAAGAGAAGTTCTGAGATACAACCTTTCTCCCTCTCCTCCCCTTCCCCTTAGTTTGTTTTATGTAAGTACTTACCTCAACTGTTAATTAGCATTGCTCCTCATCCCCACTCAATCCCCCCTCAGAGATCCTGAGAAAACTGCTGCCAAATCAGTCTGGAGACTTCACTCATTCAAGTTAAATTATTTCAATCTCATTGACCTCTCATTTACTTTAAGAAGTAGATTCAATAGCATAGAATGCGTTCACTCTATTTTGAGAACTCTTTCAGGGAAAGGCCGTTACCTATTGCAGTAAGCTGAGGATAGAAGAGATTTTACTGTCTCTCAGGATAACTAATTTCGATTGATCTAGTTTAGCTGTAAAAACATGTTGCCAGGGTTAATTATAATTCATCAATCACACCGACACGTGGCATTTACTGATGGAGACAGCCCCACATATTTGTTTGAGGTATGCAAACAACATCGTGAGAGATCAGTTATAATAATCTTGCACTCCATGTTCATTGTCAGGAAAATGTGATTTAAGGAAAATCGTTTACCCACCCCCAAATGTATTAACGCAAGACAACTTTTACTTTTTTTTTTATTCTTTATAAAGAAAATCAACACAGCCAACAGAAATCGGTTGACAAGTATAAAAGGTTTTCAGTCAGTTTAATCTCCATGAAGTGTTTATTGATGTGGTGTGAAGCCAAAACATTATTTAGATAAATGCCTTTATTGTCTATGTGGATTTGGGGAAAAGAATCGGATGGGTTTTTTATGGTTTCATTCTAGGTAAACTTTAAAAAAAGATTGCAAACAAGACAAAACTAGTTTCAGTGCGATGGTCCTTTTCAACAGGAGCTGGCACTGATGAAAAACTTGGGAGACTTGGAATCAAATCAAGGGGTGTCTTCCAAGGCCAGGAGATATTTCCTTTACCTCAGTTTGAGTCAAATGATCAGCATGTACACTGCAGCCTGAGGTTTTATTTGTTTATTTGTTAGTGAGCTCTCCAGAAAAAGAAAAAAAAAATCCCTCCATTCATTCATTCATTCATTGTGAAATGACTATGAGACCTTCTCTACTGGGCACTGAACTAAGTTCTGTGAGGTCGGCACTCAACAAGCCAGGTATGGCTTCCATCTCCCTACAGCTGACAGTCTCAAAAGGAAGACAAACGTTTAAATAAATGACTCCCAGTAAAGTATGTTGTGAAGCGTTATCTGAGAAGCACAGGGTGCTATGTGAGGAAACCAAAGCAGACACCTAACTCATCTCGGGGGTCTGTAAGATGCCCTGGTGGAAGTAGTGTTAAGTTCATGTTTAAAGATAACTCATAGGTTGTCAGGGCAAAGAGAAAAGAGGATGATAGCCCCCACACAGAGATGGTCAGGGTTTCTTACATTTTCTTTAGCCACGAGGTACCCTCAGCCAAATCACCAGGCCATGTGTGGAATAGAGAGCAGTGACTACAGTCAAGGACAAGGGGCTTAGCCAGAAAAAAAAAAAAAAAAAAAAAAAAGAGGGTCAAAATGAAGAACTAAACGCCATGCTTTTCCAGTCACTTAAGAACCTGTTTCTCATTTCACACAGTCCAGCACTGGCTCTCAAATCAATTTGTTAACCAAACCAGCATGAAAGTGCTCACTCACTCTGCTCATGTCAATTCTGCCTGCGCGGACCTCTATGAGAGAAAGCTTTTTGCTATTAGTGGCACAAATGGGCCTGCCAGAGGGCATCTTCAATGGAAGAGAGGAAATAGGGGAAAAAAGGTAGAAGAATCATTAGGCTCTAGTCTCCAGGTACCACTAAGACCTCAAGATGACCCTTCTCTACCGAAAGCCATTCCATCTCATTCAGCACCACCCACTACAGAAGCAGAAAACACTGACTCAGCAAGTTGCAGGGGTCTTGAGTAATTCTTCCACGCACCTGCACTTTCTCCCAGCCTCAGGTTGAACTGCAGGATTTTGTAATGCCATGCACTCAGAATAAATATATATATATATATATGTATATATATATATATATATTCCGTCATTTGGAAATGTGCAGTGCCTTGGAGATTTAGATAACTTTGGGACAGGTCCTATTTTCAAAATATGGACAAGTCTGAGTCCAGCCCCCAAATCCTCATAAATTCTGTCCTGTTCATCCAGACACATATGTGTGGCACTCTAATTTCAACCCCTCCTTCATATCTTCAAAGGCATATAGTGATGTTTGAAGTATACTGAAGACTCAAAGTAATAAGGCAAGAAATCGCATTTTATGATATTGTGCCTATCATCAGCTTTGGTTCCTTCAAAGCTCTCCAAAGGCTGAGAAAAGGAAAAGAAGACCAGTCGGCTTTTCTCAGTGGGCCCTAAAAGGGACACAATGTCACATGTAGGAATTCTGATGAAGAAAATAATCATGTTCTTAAATACTCATGTTAGCCAGAATCCAGCTTAAGCATTAAAAATATCTACCTAAAGATTAAACTTTAAGCATATTTAGACGGAAATACTGAGAGTTCCTGCAAGGTCACTGCAACATTAGGGCCATGATATAACCAGACCAGCACAGAACAACAGGATCCTTTAGCAGGGGTCTGAGGTCTAGATGAAGGCTGACAGGAAAGGAACATGTGCATGAATACATCCAGGAAAGGACAGCTACTCTTAGGACTACTAGTTTTTGAATTTTACTATACCCCCTAGTGTGAAGAAAATGATTATTACTATCTCCAAAGTAGAGATTAGTAGTGATCATTTACAATTAATATATTTTAATACACATATATGTAACTGATTGAGTTGTCTTTAAGTAAAACAAAAATGATTCAGACTATAATATGGTTTTTTAAAATTTTTATTTATTTATTTATTTTTGATAGATAGAGATCACAAGTAGGCAGAGAGGAAGACAGAGAGAGGGGGGAAGCAGGCTCCCTGCCAATCAGAGAGCCCAATGTGGGGCTCGATCCAAGGACCCTGGGATCATGACCTGAGCTGAAGGCAGAGGCTTTAACCCACTGAGCCACCCAGGCGCCCCCAATATGGCTTTTATCATTTGATCATAAAATTATCTGAACCAGCTGCCCTTAACCTACACTTAAAATCATGCCAGTGAGTAACATAAATAGGAGTCTTTCCTGGGCTAAGAATCTGTATTTTTTCCCACTAATGTTATAGTGCAAAATAAGCATGTATTAACCACTTAAAGGTCGCCTGCAGGTTGAAGGTTTCAAAAGGACATGGAAATATCACATATTCTTATGCAAGAGAGTTAAAAATGAATCTCTGCTACAGAGCATTTGAAACTCGTATGCCGGTGTCATCACTACTGACAAAGAAGGCATTTTTATTAAGAAGAAAACACATTATTGTCTTGGGACGCCTGGATGGCTCAGTCAGTTAAGCGCCTGCCTTCAGCTCAGGTCATGATCCCAAGGTCCTGGGATGGAGCCCCATGCCAGGTTCTCTGCTCAGCAGGAAGTCTGTTTCTCCCTCTGCCTTCCATTCCCCCTGCTTTTGTTCACTCTCTCTATCTCTTTCTCAATCTAATAAATAAATAAAATCTTTAAAAAATACATTATTGTCTTTATAATTTTTAAAGTGTGTAGGACACTTCAGGAAATTTTTTTCAAAAGTTTAAGATTTAGGGGCCCCTGGGTGGCTCAGTGGGTTAAAGCCTCTGCCTTCGGCTCAGGTCATGATCCCAGAGTCCTGGGATCGAGCCCCACATCGGCATCTCTGCTCAGCAGGGAGCCTGCTTCCCTCTCTCTCTCTCTGCCTGCCTCTCTGCCTACTTGTGATCTCTGTCTGTCAAATAAATAAATAAAATCTTTTAAAAAAATGTTTAAGATTTAGCCTAGTGCCAAAAAAAGAAGTGCACTTTCTTTTTAATTGACAGGTGTCAAGGGTTTTAAAATAATACTCTGTGCTAGACACGTACAAAGTCCAATTCAAAAATATTTGAGTGTTTATTATGTGCTAGACACTGCAGGCATAAAGATGACTATGTTATTTTTTCTGTGCTCAAGGATTTCATAGAATAATATTTATCTAACTATACATCAAGCCAACTCTTAAAATGATACTGCACAATTCATATATCATCATCTATGCAGAAAGAATAAAAATATGGTATTTACTACTATTCTATTTACAGTTTAGCTTTTCTGAACTCTTTACTGAAAAAGCTTAAAACACTGGTTTGCATTATTCAGTATTATCCTGTACTACATTTCTCTGTGACAATGCAAAGCAAAATCATGTTAAAATGTGCTGGTGAGTTCCTTTACCCCTTCCTTTACCCTTCCTAGAGGATGGGTCTTATAAAAACACCAGCCAAGTATAAAGACAGCCTTTGGAAATAGAAAAATTATTTTCCTTTTAGCATTTAATATTTTTCACAGACCATACTTGCGCATTTTAGAATCAGTTTATTCAAATGCTGTAGAATGGCATTTCATTTAAATTAAATGCAAAATTCTCTAATGTTTTAAACAAATGTAGACATTCTTGGACAGGTATTTGTAGTATATTTCTTGTTTACATTACTACCTTGAGTCAATGGATTTATATGCAAATCAGTCCCGATTACCTATTCATGTCCATTATGCTTAAATAATATTTTGGAAATATTTTGGATAGGTATTTTGGAAAATGAATTCTGGATGGATAAAATAAATGTATTGTTTCCATTAAGTAAATAGGTCATCATCTTAGTTAAAACTGGGTTCTATGCACAGTACACATAAACATACCCGGTTCTTAGAGGGCTGTTGTATCTTTCTATTATTTACTTTTGCAGAATACATGCATATTAAACCTTAATAACATCTCATGCTAGGTGATTATTTTCTCTGCCAGACATAGGTGATTGGATGAACTATATTTGGATGTTTTCCTAAATTGCAAGTTAAAACATAATCATGTCTAACATACTTTATATTCTATCTCACAACGTCAATTTTTCTTCAAATATAACAAATACTATTATAACTTTTGATTTTTTGAAAGATGGCCTTTATAGTAGAAGTACATGAAGGGGCTAGTACATAAATACAAGAGTCAGTATTTCTGTTTTAAGATAATTCCCTACCCAATACCTGAAACAGACAGGTCCTGGACTCTGGATACCCTGATTGCAACTGATTCTCTCTGCTCAAAGTCTCCTTAATCTAGCACTGAGTATCTTTCACTGGCCTTCTGCCTCGAGGAAAGCTAGACTCTTGTTAAGAAGCAGACTCTAACTTTTCAGGACATGTCAGTCCCTGCCTTCTAGAAAATTCATATTTCAATATCCTACAAATAAATTAAAGAACATGTTGATACTGTTTTCTTTGCAATTTCAGATAACAGAGATGAATCTAAAGTAAACTTCAAAATCTTTTCTAACCCTATGCACACTGGTCAACTCTGGGAAACTTCCAGTAAAAAGAAACTAGTGACTTCCCACAGAAAATAGTGGATTGAGAATGCATTTAACCTACATGGAATAACGTTGATAAATTAAGAAACAGATCTACAAGGGTAGCTTTAATGCCATGAAAAGAAAACAATAGTTACCTCTGCAGTATTGGATTGAGAGTTACAGAGATACAGTGAAACTCAACTTCAATTTTTTTGAATTATTTTACTTTTAACTATATGAGCAAGAAACATTTCTATATAAATAAAATATTTTTATATAGAATATAATACTGTATGTTTGCATTCAAAGAATAATAGAACCGGATGGGGCACTGAAAAATCATCTGGTCTGCCCCAACCTCCTATAGTCTGTCAGGGAATGTTCAGATATTTCCTGAATCTTGATAATGGAGACAATCGAAAATGTTCAGACCCATTGTGATGCGATAGGAGGGAGATATATAAAATAGAGATTTTCCATCTGAGTCAGTTAAAAGTTTTAAAAAGGAATGAAACACCAATCTTCCTAAAGGATCATGATATTCTAGATGAGCCAGAGAAAAGAGTCCATGGAGAGAACCAGGTTGGAGTGCAAGGAAACTAACTGAAGTTGGAGAGAGGCAGCAGAGGCTAGTGTATGAGCAAAGCAAGGGGTCTGGAACTGGGAAGGACTGGCTTTCAAAAGAGCTCCCATCTTGGGGCACCTGTGTGGCTCAGTCGGTGAAGCGTCTGCCTTCCATTCAGGCCAGGATTCCAGGGTCCCAGGATGGAAACCCTGCATGGCATCAGGTCCCTGCTCAGCAGAGGGCCTACTTATCCCTCTCCTCCCTATTCATGCTCTCTCTCAAATAAATAAATAAAATATATATATTTTTTAAGAGCTCCTATCCTAGTTCTGTGCTTTGTACATGTTAGTTCTGTGTTATCTGATCAAATGAGCAATAAATGAAAACTGCAACAGAACTGATGGCTTATGAAATACCATTATGGCTTATCAACAAAAGGAACCATAAAATAAACCCACCTAAATAATGTAAAATTTTGTCTTTTAACATTTTTACTAATTACCTAGTTAGACTTGGTTTTAGCTCTCTAACAATGCCAGGACCTTATACTGGCATAGTTCATAGAAAGTGTTTCTAAAGAAATGGTAGGAATGGGATATTTCTTAATTTTTAAAATAGTCTTTCTTGGTAAGCTGTACATTCTCATCATAGTCATATTCTTGTTCCTAGTGAAAGAATCAAACACACATATACAATATCCATTTTCATTCATTTATGCTCCTAGAGGAAGTGCATAAAACTAAAACTTCAGAAAGGAAGGCATCCATAAAAGCTAACAATAATTCTAAAACCAACAGCTAATTCTTCCCTTAGAATGGGAATTCAGACTTGAAATGAAGATTGTGGATTTTGCTTTAGCTCACTCAGTCTTTCTAGCCAGCCTTGGACGTTCAGTGAAAGGAGCTTCAATGATCTTAAGAGACTTTTCTAACAACCCTCCACCTTATTTTGGTTCACTAACAATTCTGCATGCATAATCACAGACTGTGTGTCAGCATTCTCTTTCTATGACTCTGAACGGTTATTTTCTATTCGTTGACAACATTTCAGAAATCATTTTTTTATTTTAAAATTAACATGAAATTTGTGAGAAATTAATTTTCTCTCCTCTTCAAATCCTCTCTGAAATCACAGTCACTGTGGGAGGTGAAAAAGCCACACAATCACAAATTGGGTGTTTTGGTTCACAAGGAAGTTGCAATCATCTTACAGCTTTATTCTTCTCCAAAGAACTTACAATTAAGTTCTTTTTTACTTCAATCACAGGGTTTTGAAAAGTGAGTGATATTGGCAGGGAGTGAGGAAAGAGTGTGCTTCGGGGTTAGTCTGGCTCATTTCCATTATCAACAAGTTTTATTCTTGGTAGTGTTAAGGGACTCAGAGGCAGATACTAGTTTCAAGGAAAGAACAACTTGGGGCATTCCTTGCTCTGCCTAGGATTTTGATAAACTCACTTCCTTCTACATGGATTACCTCTTATTCTAAGTGCCTTTCCTAATCACTATTATTCTTTCAGAGTTCACCCAGTGAATTTACATAAAAATATTATTTTTGTAAGTGAAACCACATATTATGAATATATTAAGAAAAATACTGGGTTGCCTGGGTGGCTCAGTCAGTGAAACGTCTGCCTTTGGCTCAGGTCATGATCTCGGGGTCCTCGGAATCAAGCCCCACACTGGGCTCCACAATTAGCAGGGAATCTGCTTCGCCTTCTGCCCCTCCCCGCCTCTCTCTCCTCTCTTTCTGTCTCAAATAAATAAAATAAATAAATAAAATCTTTAAAAAATATTAAAATGGGCTTATATATGCTATAAGTATGTTAGAGATTTCAAAGTTTGTTCAAGATATTGTTTGATTCATTTTCTTCAATTGAATGCAATTTCAAAGGGCCCACGAAAGTTCCATGGTTTATAATTAATAAAAATATATCACATTCACTTTAAATGTTTTAAAATATGTCTTTAAAACCTTAAAGCACACAAAAGTAATTTAACTAGGTTGTTTGAAGGAAAGCAGAAGGTGTGAATAAGACATTCTTCTTGTACTTTTCTGGCCCTAGATCTGAAGAATTGATATTAATATCTAATCTATAGAATAATTTTTCCAGCTTAGGGTAAATGTCCTAGAATATGACTAAGCAGCTGAACATAGAGCAATAAATGTGTGTAGATGGAGAGTAAGAAGAGGTCAAATAAAGATATAATGATTTATAACAGTGAAGAGTAATAAAAAATTGCACAAAAATGCATACATCTAGTAAATGTAATGATGGATGAAACACTGCTCCAGAACTGGATACTCATATTCTAAATGAAAGGAAATTTCAGAGTCTATGAGAGAAATTCAGAGACAACTCCAACTTAAAAATTGGAGGGAGGGGGACAAAATCAGAGGCGGTTGTGAAATCAATACAATCATCACTCAGATGACCAATGCAGATTATACTGTTCTCCCTAAGCATTCACTGACTTATCAGCTTAAAGAGACTGATAGTTTGAAGGTCAGAGCAGACCTCCTAAAGGAGAAGCAAGGTAACCCCAAAACAGCAGAGGCAATTTATCAAAAATGCTATGCTAATTTCTTCTTGAGTTCATAAAAGACAGAAATACAAAAAGGAAACAGTATAGCTTTGAGGAAGAGAAATTAATAAATAATGTGGCAGATCACAGCCACACTGAAAATATTTGTCAGGATAAGGAGAACATATGAAGAGATACATTAAAGCCAACTCAAAGGTTTTTTATTTCAGAAACAAAAACATATAAGCAGGTAAACCCTCTGTTTAAATAAAAAATCTGAATCCAGAAAACAGATAAATCTCTAGTGATTATTCACTCCATCAACATATTTAACCATGGAAGTCCTCATATGGCTAGCTCTACCAGCCTTCAGCCTTTACTTACAACTAAAACAAAATCTCTTTTCCTTACTACCATTTTCATAATGTTCTAGTGGCTTCCCATTGCACTAATAAAATCCAAACTCCTTATCTCACCTACAACATCCACCATGACTACCCTGCCTATCTCTCCAGCATCTATTTTAACACAGTTTTCCAAGTGCTTGGCACCCACCACTGGGACCTTTCTACCTTCCTTATTTGGGTTGAATCACTTGCTTTGCCCTCCACCTGAAGGGCTTGGAAACTGTGTATTTTTGCCTGGCTCTTATCATCATTTGAGTATCAGCTCAAACCTGGCCATACCATTCCACACAATTCAAAAATGGTGACTCATACCACACCATGATCACCTCTACTCTATTACCTTTTCTTCATAGAAAACACCAACATCTAAAATTACAGCATGGTTGTTTGCTCACTGGATTATCCAGCTTCCGTTTCCATAAGACAATCTCTACAGGAAAACTGGCCTCATCTCTTCTGCACACTATAGTGGCTCTGGTGTCTAGAACTGATTTTGGCCCCAGCAAACACCCAAAATATTTCTTGAGTGAATAAATGACTACTTCTGAATAACCCATTTCAAGGCATTTAATGTTTTCAGGAAAGGAATAAGAAAACCCCAAATACCTAAGCTATGTGAATTTAAGAGAATAGATGTTGTTTAGAAAGGTATTAGGGTCTAAATAACATCCACACTATCCATCTTCTAAATTTGATGCAGTAAATGTTAATAGAAGCACCAAGGCTCTGGATACCTGGGTGGCTCAGTGGGTTAAGTGTCTGGCTTCAGCTCAGGTTATGATCCCAGGTTCCTGGGTTCCAGTCCTGCATCAGGCTCCGTGCTCAGTGGGAGCCTGCTTCTCCCTTGCCCTCTGCTCCTCCTCTCCCGCTGGTGCTCATGCTGTCTCTCTCTCTCCCTCTCTCTCTCTCTCAAAAAATAAATAATCTTTAAAGGAGGAGGAGGAGGAGATGAAGAAGCAGCAGCAGCAAGCCTCTGTCCTCACAGCATCAGTTCATACTAGCTGGTGGGGAGCAACAGGAAATCAGCAGCATTTCTTACAGAACTCCAATCAATTAGAATTAATTAGTTAATAGTTGTGATGCTATTTAACATTTATTTAGTCAAGGGGTCATTTCATCTTCTTACAGGTTTAGACAGTGAGGACAGAGGTAATGAATAAGAGGCAAAGGAGTCTTAATAGTTTTAAAGGGATGTTCTTAATTGTTATTCCATGCAATATTTATACGGACAGCTACCATTTATTGAGCCAAATACAATAAAAAGTGTCCTATTTTACATGTTTTCCTTTAATTTTGATAACAGCCCTGAAAAATAACATTGTGATCCCTTTTTTTAAGAGAAAAAAGTTGAAGCTTGGGAAGGTCAAGTTAGGTTACCAAAGCACAGAGCTAGTGAGTGGTGGCACTGGGATTCAAGCATCACTTATAGACCTTGTTTGTATTAAACTAGGGGTCCTCACATTGAAGGTTTTCATGAATAGATGTTCCCAAGGACCACATGTTTTCCTTCTTATGGGAGAATTCCCCCCTGATCCCTCCATCTGGTCCTTTATGCCTCAAAATCTAAGAACTTACCCCTAACCTTGAAGTCTCTGCTACAAATCAGTATATTTCCTCTGATCCAGACATGACTTTCTCAAGTCAAAGTCATGAAGGCTTCTCGTCATTCCTGCTCTAAGTTCCTGCCTGTTGACATCACTCTCGGAATAAGGCATGGCTTTCATCTTGGAATGAAGAAGGGAAAACTAGCTATCATGATTAGAATAAAACCAAAATTTATAAGTCAAGTTCTGTCTATTTATTTGTGATTTTATCGAAATGCATTGAAGACCTATAGTGTAAAATATACTGCATATACAGGAGAAAATACTTGATAAAAATTCTCCCATGCCCTCAGCTTGGATCTATGGCAGACATTGCTTACTTCATAACATTATTTCCTATTGAAGTCAAGCAGATATTGGCCTCCGAATCCTTGTAATCTCCTGAAGAGGCTACCATCCATCAGTCAGCATTGTCACAAGGAATGAAACAATTTGCTATATCTTTGGATGAGGAAATGAAAGTTAAGCAGGTTTTGAAGAATGAATCATATTGTTTTGCAGTAATGAGAGAAAGGATATATTAGATATAATGAGTATTATAGAAGAAACCACTAGAAAAACAGACTTTGTATCAGCAATATTGTGTATGGGATAGCAAAAGAAAAAGGTGAACAGTCAAGGTGTCAAGGAGGGTCCTAAATGTCTCATGATGTATTAAAAGTGTGCTTTCTTAATCTCACCAAACTGAGGGTTGCTGGAGGGTGGGGAGGTAGGGATAGTGTGGTTGGGTGATGGACACTGGGGGTGTGTGTGCTATGGCGAGTGCTGTGAAATGTGTAAGCCTGATGATTCACAGACCTGCACCCCTGGGGGCAAATAATACATTATATGTTAATTAAAAAAATAAAAATAAATAAATTAAGAAGTGTGCTTTCTGAGCAAAACAGGGGCATATTTTTTATACCAGTTTCTTAAGAGAATAAGGCAGAACCTGACAACAGAATGAAGTCTGCTGGAGAAAGAGAGACTGTATCAACCCATTAAATGGCAATGATTAGACTCAGGTGAATGACAACATGATTATGCACTTGACCCCAGCTTTGACAAGGAAATGGATGTATTCGGAAACCCCCCCACCCCCCACCCCACCCACCCTCGTTAGGACATGAGCAGTGATCAGTCATATGGAGTAAGAAAAAGAGGAGATAAATAAAAGTCATGCAGTTCTAGCTAACAATGTTTAAGAGTCTGCCAAACACATGTGGGCATTTACACTAACTCATTTCATTTTCACAAAAATTCCATGAAGTAGACAATGTGTCTACTATGAAGTAGACAATTTGTATTTTATAGAATAGGCATGTTGAAGCATGGAGACTTTGGGCCAACTCCAAGACTCATGCATTAAGTATGTGACTAAGAGAGGACTGAAGCCTAACTCCATCCATGCATCAAACTGAAGGCTTGGGCCAGCAACAGCAGCAGCACCCAGAGTCCTGTTAGAAATGCAAATTCTTGGCCCCCACCCTAGGCCTCTTGAATCTGAAACTCCCAAGGGTGGGGCTCAAGGAGTGTGTGCATTCACACAGTGGTTTTGATCTCATTAAGGTTTGAGAGGCACTGCCCTAAACCACTATATATATTTTTTTTTCCTTTTTTTTCTTCTTTTCTACCCATTTATTCTTGAAGTATGATTGACACAGAGCACTGGGTAAGTTTAAGGTGAACATCATGCTGATTTGATGCATTTATAAATTGCAAAGTGACAGCCACCATAGAATATACTACATATATTTCACAGCAGGTTTAACCTGAGATGTAACGCCTGCATGATGAAGAGGTTGGATGGACTTTAAAGAGTTGAAAGGAGAAACTGTTTAGAGAAAGGATGATGAGTTTGCCACCATCCTTGCTGAGTTGGGGACAAGGAGGGCTTCCCAGTGAAAGATGATCAATGAGTAGTGAGTGAGAAATACAAGGCTGAGACTAGAGAGAGCCTGATGCTAGAGACAAGAGTGAGCTGTGTATTCACACAGTGCATTAGCCAAAATCTGGCGTGTAGATGAGCTCTCCAAAGCCTTTTCCAGAAAAGGTCCCAGGGCAGAACATGAGGGTTGTTTTCACTTATGGAAATGCAATAAAAATAATATCCAGAACTAGAACGATGGAGCCATGAGGAAGAATCCACTCTCACCTTGTAAGCGGAGACTCTGCCAGTCCCTTAGAAAATCACCTCTTATTAGAGGCTACAGTGAAACAGAATTAAGGGAGAAGAGAATTTCCAGAAAGAGTTGATCAGTGACTAGCATCAGAGGAAGGCTAAGAAAGGATCACTGAACTTATAAATATATTCACTGAATTTTTTGGAGAAACGAGTATCAGAAGAATGCAGAGGGAGAGACCATTTTAAAGGACTGTCATGAGAGTGCATTTAAGGAAGTGGTAGATGGCAAACAGAGATGAGATTTTTGAGAAGTTTAGCAACGAAGGGAAAGAATTAATAGGGAGTGGTGACAGCAGGGCAAATCTGCAAAAAGGCTGCCAGCTGTGAAGGGATGATGGCATTCACATAGAGTATCACAAAGTGTCTCCCATGCGAACAGCCTTGGTCCTTTTCCTCAGAGAAGGCTGGGATTATAGAATCGTCATCCCTTCATCCAACCCTTATCCCACTACGCCAAAGAAACACTAAAATCAGTCCTTGCTTCCAGTAATCCACTCTCCTGTTAGACAAGAAGGAAAAAAGAATGGAACACCTCAGCTTTCCATGGTCTTTAGGGGATAGTACTATGAGAAAGGAACATGTGTCCAGTCAGAGATAAAGTTGACTCAATCTTGCAACATTATTTTATATTCATGTGATGCCAGTAGAACCTATTTTTTAAATAGACAACCAGAATACAGAAAAGGAAGTTTGAGAAAATCTATGAAAGGGAGAGATGAAAGACTTTTTTTTTTTATAGGAGATATTGTTATTTTCAAATAGGGGTACTTTGTAAGGGAAGATGACCACTTCAGAGTGGAGGGATGTGGGGGAGGGGTGTTGAGATGTCAGGGGCATAGATTTTACCAGAGTGAGAGAAACTGTTTTTGATGCAGCATAAGAAGGAAACAGAAAATACTCTGTGGCCAACCACACTGAGTTCTCAGTCCATATGTGTTCTCTACTCAAAGCAATGACGTGAGGAAAATATTTAGCAGCTGGAAGCCTCAGGTTTCTTGAAGCCTCAGTGTCCTCTTCTGAAAAATGAGAATGATAATAGCACCCTTATAAAATAATAGTATATCATATGTGTTATCACAAAGATTAAATGACGGCTTACTGCAGGAGGGAAATAGGTATGATTTCCTGTCCACTCTTCACTTCCTATTCCATGAGCTCAGGAAGGGAGCAGTGAGGAGTGGCAAGGATTTCTTCAAAATATGTTCCATGAGAAACAGCCATTCCCAAACAAAGAGAAACTCACTAATATTCGTGTAATGCAATTTGCCTATCCTACAATGCCATTTCCCCAAAATTTGCATTTTATAATAGAACACTTTTTTTTACCCTTTTCTCAGAGCATACAGCCAATCCATTATTAAAGTTTTAAAGGAATTCTAAAGAGACAGGTGTCCCTTCAATTAATGTTATCTCAAAGGGAACAGAATTCACCTTCTGTCCAGAGAGAAGGCAAAGTATCCCACAGACCTCTCCATGTGCAGGCTGAGTAACAGGTTTCCATAAGGATACAAATTTGATGACCTCATCCAGTAGAGAACTAATTAAACTAACACATCAATGGTAAGGATTGAAATGTTGAGCAAATCATGGTTTATTTCTGAATTGACAAGTACCAATAATAGTCATTCCATATGTGGGTTTTTCTCAGCTATGAAGAATGTGTCTGCAGAGGCTTACATGCAGCAGCCAGAGCAGGGGAAGAAACAAAGAGGCTGTCTACATGTGGTGTTTACCTTGCCGGTATCCCCCGTGCACACGTAAGCCTACAAGGGGCAGTTCCAGCCATCTCCTGGCCCTGGCAAACTTCCTCCGCCACAGCCCTGATCCTGTATTGGGTCTCACCAAGGTACAAACTCTGTACAAAGACGAGACATTGCTGTGTGTGTGTGTGTGTGTGTGCACACACACACTTGTACGTGTGCATGTGTTTGTGTGCACGTGTGTGCAAGGGCCTGTCTGCAGAAACTATGCCACGGAAATAAAGTTCAGAATTCTAAAAAGGAATTCAGTGTTAGAGGCCTGCAGCAGCCAATCTGTTTGTTTAATCAAAGAATTTGGACAGAATTAGAGTCCTAGATTTAGTCCTAGTCTTAACCCAAGTTACATGTAAGAATCATCTCGGGAAATTTGAAAATCACTGAGGCCAGGATCCCAGAGATTCTGATTTCATTATTCTGGGATAGAATCGGGATATTTATTATTGATGTTCCCGCTGATTCTACTCTGACACAAGCTTTGAGAATCATTCCTTAGATTCCAAAGCAGAGGCAATGTGAGTTCTAAGTTCCTAAGATCAAATAGGGATCCCAAGCTAAGAGAAAATATAGAAGATTCAGGCTCTGCTATACAAGGGCTTGACAGTTACTGCCTTTATGGCTGCTGAGAAATGGGTCTTTCTCTTTCTCTGTGGGGACAGTTCATAGCCTGAGTTTAGAAGATCGGAAGTTACCAGGTTCTTGACAGAACTCCCTGCTTCCATCACCCAGCTGAGACTCTCTTCCCCGCCCCAGGTGGGGGAAATTGTACTGAATCCTGGATTCTCCTACCCACATTGCTATGGGTGATAGAGACATACTTGATCAGTTTCATAAAAGAAGGCACCTCCATTGATAGGAGAGCAACAGCTCTCAGCTATTTAGAGTTCAGCATCTCAGTCCTGACCCTGACAGTTTATTTAGGCTGGTCCTCCAAAGTCTTTGCTCAAATGAGTCAAAAGTAGATCTAATGGGAGTCAAATGGAGGTCCACTGAACTCTGAATGCTCTAGGCCTCTTAGGACTCAATGGGGCTCCATATGACTCCAACACTCTGCCTTACCTTTAAGAACTAAGAGACAATTGCCCCAGTAGGGTTATAATTAGAATAGATCATCTCCTCCTGCCCCTGCAACACAAACATAACACCAATAGGCCTATTTCCATGAGATCCTATGTCTGTTCTCTTCAATCCTTGCAGGGAGCCCAAGTGTTCCAAGTCAACTCTATTCATCCAGATTCAGATGTATACTATTCTCAATATCTTCTCATGGAGCTCAAGCTCCTATATCTTCTAGATTCCCCAACCCTTCTGGCACTCTGAATGGGCGCTTCGCCTCCTGGAAGAGAAAATCAGTTAATCCCTGGGAACTTGTCTCTGAAGTGCTCTTGAATTCTTCCTCTCTTCCTCTTATATACCATTTGCCACTAGTCTTGGAGTTCCAGTAGGGACACTTCACACTCCCTATTACTACATCCTCTCCTGCCCCCATAGCTTAAAACTAAAATCTTCACCACCAATGAACTCTTATCTCTGTTATTTATAGACTTCTGATAACAACCCCCGCATTCTGCTGGTACTGGACACTGATTTTATTTATTTATTTATTTATTTTTTAAGATTTTATTTATTAGTTAGAGAGAGAGAGAGAGAGAGAGAGCACAGGCAGACAGAGAGGCAGGCAGAGGCAGGGGGAAAAGCAGACTCCCTGCCGAGCAAGGAGCCCGACGTGGGACTCGATCCTAGGACGCTGGGATCATGACCTGAGCCGAAGGCAGCCGCTCAACCAACTGAGCCACCCAGGCGTCCCCCGGACACTGATTTTATAAGGAAAGTCATTCTACCGTTGTTCATGATATCAGAGTGCATGTAGATTATCCAACCACCGTAATTTTTTGTCAGTTTGTTAACCAATATCTTCCATGTCCTATATTTATTTAAATGATTCATACCTCAAACCCCAACATTACAATTACAGTATCACTACCCAAACCACGTAGCAGACATTGTGGTCTGGTTCCCACCTTGTAACTCTATCAGCTCTATCAGGCTAGTACCTCCAGTGCTACCTTACTCAGTCCTTGACATCTTAGGCTCTGCAATAAACTGACCATAAAACATTTACATTGTGCACAATCTTCCCGATGCTCTCACTCTCCTTCTTTAGATTTAACTATCCATCATTATAATACCTTATGTGAATCCACTTCAATATCCTTGCCCCATCTCGTTCCACTGTCAAAATCCCAAGTTGGTTTCCAACACTTCTCTGTCACTTCCATACATGGACTTGAAGATCGAACATGACGTAGATAAAGATTAACACACATGCTCAAGAGTCTGAATTTATAACCACAGTGTTCAACTAAGTTCTTAACATTGCTAGTCGAGCATTGTGCTAGTTCATTTACTCTCACTTTCAACGACAACTCTTCTGCACCTTTTCCTCTGTTCTCACTTCTCCAGCACACCTCATTCTCAGTTAATTTCCTGAAAGAATTCCCTTAACCTCCCACGGCTATCTCAACAGAACTTAACTTCATCTGCAAAGCAACTCTCTATCTCTTCTCCTGATCCAGTGGAAGGCTGATGCAAAATTCTTTGCAAAACTTGTCTGTTCTCACTGGCTCACTTCCCTACCGCCTCTCAGTTTTACCCGTTCCACTTAGGCTTTTATTTCAATTTTGAATGTCATTCTGATCAAGTGCCCAGTAGGCACTTCTCAGTTCTCATTCTACCTAGCCTCTCAATAGCACTTGTCATGACTGATCGACCCTTCACTGCTGAAACATCCTCCAACTCCCCCCCTCCCCAGACATTAGGACACCATCATTTCCTGATATAACTCAGGACACATTGGCTGCTCCTTCATAGTCACCATTCCTGGATCCCCTTCTTCCTGACTTCCAAAGCTGGCATTCCTCAAAGTTCAGTCCTTCTTCCTTTGCTTATCTCCATATACACACAACTCCATTTGTAAGCTCATCCAGTCCCCTGCCTTTAAAAACATTTCTACACTCATGCTCTCATTTTTTTTTTTTAATCTCCAATCCCTACTTCCCCTCTGGGTTCCAAATTTATAGATCCACATCCTATGTGACAACCACTTTTGGCTGCCCAGCGGGCATCAAAAGCCATCACATCTAGAAAAATGATGTACTTAGTTGCCCAGGAAAAAACCTATAAGTCAACTCTCCCTTTTTTATTCTCTTACTCCTTACATGCAAATCATCACTGGATCCTACCAATTTTAACCTTAACCAGATTTCAAATACAACCCTCACTCAGAGTCACAACAACAGTTACTAGAGTTGGGTCACCTTGATTCAACACACTGCTTGGTGGTATTACCTATATTAGGTTTGTGGATAACACAGATCTTTAAACTTCATACTAGAATAGATGGGCCATATGTCTTCTCTTGAGGAAGGGAAGGTAAAGAAAAAAAATTATACACCCTGGTTAGTTATGGAAGATATTTCTACAATCTTAGGTAAGGAGGTAAAACCTGGAAAACAGGTCTAAGTATGTGTGTGTGTGAGTGAGTGTGCGTATGTAGTGTTAGAAGGAAAGATTATAGGTTAGACTTGAGTAGTCTGACTAAAATGCTCACCAAATGTTATTTTGAACATTTTTACTGTATCAGTTCAGCAAAATTAATACTTATAAATGCTGGGAGCATAACTGAGAGAGAAAACCATTAGATAAAGGCTATAATCTTAGCACATTGGAAGAAAATGATTTGGGGGATAAAAATGCTCAACACAGAACTTGAAATAAATGGTTTTAAGATGTCTAAAATCTCATTCAGAGTGCATAGACTTCGAGGATTTAGGGACAAAATCCCAAATTGGTCTTTTTTCTCCTGCCTATGTCCTTAAATGATTCAAGCCTCAGTGTTACTTTGTGATCATCTCTAGCTAGTAAGCCCATTTTCCCTTCTATTTTTTCTTCTCTTAGCCATCCCTATCTTTCCCTTCCCAACACCTCCCACTGATTTACACCTATCTTCTGTTACAGCTATTGCAAAAGCTTCTTAGTTGCTTTGATAAATCCCCAGACTTATCCTTCTAGAAACCATCTTGTGCACTTCAGTGAGACGAATCTTGCACCAGTGTCACTTTTATCGAGATATCCCCAACCCATGACTTGTGACTCCATTTTTCTTAAAAACAAGTGTAACCGCTTCTATTTGTCTTTTACATAGAAGCATTTAATAACTCTACCACCACCTTCCTGTAACATAAAGTATACCCTTCATTCATTTTCATGCATTCCCCACGACACATAGCCCCTACGTCCTGGTCCCAGTGAGGAGCAAATTCTGGCAGAAGTTTGAAAAGGGAGGAGCACCCTACAGGAAGTTCACAGAGGCTCCATGCGGCTGATAGGAATACTGCCTCACATGTTCTCTGAGGGCAACGCTGAGCTCTGGGAGCAGAGCTAAGGCTGGATGTTGGCAGTGACTAAATTTTGCATTACCTCAGATGTAATTAGCTCCTGAATGTAGCAGCTGAGAGAGCACTGTCAGAGCAAAATGAGATTAATTACATGTGAACAGAACAAGACTAGGACTGGAACTCTCCTGATACCAAATGGCAGACAGAATGGCCTCTTTTTATTGGATACAGACATTGCTACAGTGGGGCTGAATACTTTAAGGTCTCAAATCAAAGAAGGGACTTTGGCCAAACAGGTCTCTCTCTACTGTGACCCGCGGGCCAATCCTTGTCTATGATGCAATCTGCACTATGCCCTACCCACCTTTTAACAGTCTACTCAAATCTCACACCTACTTTGAGGACTCCAGTCCTCCCTGCTTACCCGTTTCTCAGAACTCCATTAGCCCGTGAAGACTATGCAACGACACACAGCACCTAAATACATACTATTTACAATAGTCACTTCCTGTTTCCCCCAACTCTGGCGAGGTTGTTCTTTTTTATCTCCTACCATTGTAAGGCCATTTGGTGAGATGAACAGAACACAGCCTTCTCTTTGTCACTCATCACTAACTTTCTCGTTCATCCTCACCCTACTTTCACAGCGGTCTCGAAACCAGAAGTCTGATTCTGATCTATTGTCACTCAAAACACCATTCCTCAGAAGATAAACGTCAAACTTCTTAGATGCCTATTATCTTTACCCAATTTGTCTTTGCAATGTTATTTCCCAACATCTATTTCAGACCATAACTTCATTACCCACTTGAGATTTCTTGAACAGGTGAAAGAATCAGATATCCCAGGCCTCTGCTCACTCAGTGGACACGTCACTTCTAGGAATCCCTTCCTGAGGCTCCAAGAAAGACTTGAATTTATCCTAATTCTGCTTTCCTAATGCTTTGCATCTCTACCTGCTCTTGGCATTGGAACTGTTTTCCATGGGTTAATAGTCCCATTACTCTACATGCCACCAAAGCCAGGGCACTGGGCACAAGTTCCAAACCTGGTGATTTCCCCCAAATTTTTTAGTATATACGCAAATAGGGTGAATTACTGAGCCCTGTGCCCCAAGTCAGCAATGTTTGGGGGAGGAAGGTGAGTTAGACATGTAGAATATGGCTAACAAGGAACATCTCTTTGCTATAGCTGAAAGGAACAGAAACAAGTCAGCACTAGGTAGGCACCTTCTGTGTATGTGGTGGGTTAAGAACGAGATAGTGGCATTCCGCCAGCAGGAAATACCCAGCTACAGCCCAACTGGCTTCAGTAGTGATTATCAGTGCTTGCTTCTGACTCTCTAGCTCTTCGGCTACCATTTTATGTTGATTTGTGTAGTTATTCCTTTGTGTGTGCGTGTGTGTGTCTGTCCATTACCATGTTTCACAACAAATGCCTATCTTACATTTAATGAAGAGTGAAGGCCTTACATTTTCATGGGGGTCCTGAACTTAAGGCTACTCTGTACAGATTGGGCATCAAGCACTTCCGGGCTTCTTAGATTGAGTAAGCCAGAAATTCTTCCTGTTAAAAGATCCTGCTTCAACCACTACTGATTTTTCTAGCAACAGACAAGTATCTTGGCAGCACAGAGTAGGGTATAACTCCAAGAACACACAAAGGCCCTGAGATGGATTTTCAGTTTTATATGGGAAGTAAGATTATGTGACAAAGAGAGTAACTGTTGTGTAAAATCGGGGATTTTTGTTCATCAGCAGACAATTACTTCATCTGAAATTAACCCGTGGTGGATACACGGGCTCCCTTGCACCCGGGGCAGCATTAGCTCCACAGACTACAGAACAGGCCTGAGCTCAGGGGGCTCCCTGAGAGACCATCATCATGCCAGCATCCAGCTGTCATCTTCCATTTTACAATTAGTTTCCTGGAGATGTCATTTTCAGGCACAATCTTCACAATTCCCATCCTCTCATCCACAGCTGCTTTTCTTTCTAATTTCCCCAGTTCCAAGTAAAATTAAGTATGCATTATTCTCAGGGTAGATGATTTATGTTGTCATTGGCGTGAGTATACCCAGCTTGAAAGCCTGGATCTATGACAAAGGAACTATGTAGCCTTGAGAAGCGTATTCCACACCTCCAAGCTCTGATTTCCTCATCTAAAACAGGAAGAACAGACCACTCTTCTCTTCGTTTGCAGTAACTGTAAGGTGACCCAGTACTGAATCGTATGCCGAACACAGAGCCCGATGGAAGCAAGCACTCAATGGATCCTTTTCCTCTAATGTAACACGGAGAAAAATTTCACATCATTCAGTAAAGTACTTAATTAGTATCAAACAAGGAAGTTCGCCATTTACCCTGCTGCACTGGCCTTTTTTGTAATGACTTTTATTTAGTGAGTGTAATGAAAAGTCCATGTGACAGATACAGTAAGGATGCCTACTTAATTTGTGAATTCATATTTTCAATTCCTCAAATACCTACTTAGCATATCACACACAGAAATTCAATGTGTAAGTCATATCTCTCGCACGCTCTCACAGGAGAATAATGCACTCTAATATGAAAAATAAAATTATCAAATAGAGAAATGCTGAATCCCAATTACGAGTCACATAAAAACCAGAGGACGCTTTCAAGTGATAAACCATAATTGAGCATACCTATTATAATCATCTGTTCCCTAGGAGCATTCCATTTTCCATCCATGACCAGTATAATGGAGACTGTAAATAAACAAGGCTGGGGTTATTTTAAACTGCTGCATTTTCTCCTGGGAGAGCACCTAAAGCCCCTGCCACATCTGGACGACCAGAGCTGTGAAGAAGAGAACCAGCTACTGAAGTCTGCCATCTCTCAAAGGCTGCATGTCAGCCACCAGCTGGGACAGAGGGCTCTCTGATCATTACTGAAGGAGGGGCTGCTTGTTAGCCAGCTCAGAAGCAGAAGGGAGTCGTCTGCAGGTAATAGGACTGGAGTTCCGAGTTGGACTTAAAGTTAGCTCCCAAAATACTCCTTCTATGTGAATACTTTGCTTTTCATAAGGAAGTGCAGAAAATCCAGTGATTTGACTTTATTAGACTTCGCAGGGAAAAAAAAAATTGAATTCTTAGTTGCCTTTTTCTTTTTTAATTGAAGTGTAGCTGGCACACAATGTTACGTTAGTTCCCGGTGTACAAGACAGAGATCCCACAGGTCTGTACATGATGCTGTGCTCGCCGCAGGTGTAACGACCATCTGTCACCATACAACCCTATTACAGTATTATTGTGAATACTCCCTGTGCTGTGCCTTTCCATCCCCATGACTCATTCATTCCATAACGGGAAGCCTGTGCCCACACTCCACTCCATCCATTTTGACCCTCCTCCCGCTCCCCTCCCCTCTGGCAAACACCAGTTTGTTCTCTGTATTTATAGGTCTGTTTCTATCTTTTTGTTTGTTTACTTGTTTTGTTTTTTTAGATTCCACAGATAAGTGAAATCATATAGAATTTGTCTTTCCGTGTTTGCCTTATTTCACTTAATGCCATCTTAATGACTTTTTTCCTGAATATTTCTAAATAGTCAGAATTTAAGGAGTACCTAAGGAGTGTTAATCACTCCTTAAAGATAAGTGATTAAAATTGTTTAAAATAGATCCTTTTATTCAATCAATTAACATGAATTAAAGGCCTCTTATGGAAGGGATAAATGTCCCCAGGACATGAACAAGTCTGGACTTGCCACAGCCGGATTCTTAAAAGAAAGCAAAGACATTTTTCTCCATTCCCTCTTCTCCCTCATTCCCTTCCATTTTCCTCTTACTGCAATCCTAATCTGCTAGAAAGGAAGGCAATTGCCTTTAGACTGAATTGGTCTCTCAAACAGTATTTTTTGGCATTCAAAGTGTTTTAAAAATCAGAAAATTTCACATACAATCTAGAGTTCTAGCTCCTTTTGAGAATTTAAGACTATCTTGCAATTGGGCCGTGTTCAAGCTAAATTCTATGTTACAGAAAATGGCATGAGGAAGAGTACTGGTTATAAACCTGTCGTCTACACATTGTCAACAGAGAGAAATAGCTATTCCACGGACCACAACCTCTGATTTATCTGGCCATCGTTTGCAGAAAGTCATTTCCTAGAGAGTAGAAAAACATGCCTCTCATTGGAGATAGAGACATAATGATCCTTGCTTCTTTTTCTCAGTAAGAATTCAGCTATTGATCCTGCTAGGATTTTTGGCCCTTCCTCTTCCTTTGCTGAGAGCGTTCCAAACACATTCTCTTACTTGACCTTATACATTCCATGTGAATCCAGAGAAGATCCTTATTTTTGCAAAGTTTGAAAATAGGAACAGAGGACTTTGACAATCCCCAGTTCCTAGTGCTATACGGAGGAGTATTAGAAAAAGAAATCATCATGTTCATCTCCCAGCATGAGGCAGAGAAGAGAATGATGAGCATGGGAAGAAAGACAGAGAACCTTAGAAAGAGGGAGGGCCTCAACACCTGCAGGAACACCAAAGCCTAAAAAGATGCACCTTAAGGAGAAGGAAGTCGCAGAAGGCGTCCCTATGATATGATGAGAAGGCCAGCTCAGAGATCTTCAGTAACCACTACGTATTGAGAAGCAAATCTCAGCTCAACACACACACTACACTGAATAAGGAGTATAGAAGCTTCAGAAGTTTTAGCAATACAAAAAATAAACAAAACACTGATTTGGGGAAAATAAAGCAGATGTATCTGAATAGTCTTAAGACTACAACAAGTATGGGACACCAACGTAGCTCAGTAGGTCAAGCATCTAACTGTTGGTTTTGGTTCTGGTCATGAGCTGAGGATCGTGGGATTGAGCCCCATGTCTATGGAGATTCTCACTCCCTCCTCCCTCCCCCAAAGCTTGCACTTTGTCTCTCTCTCTAAAATAGATAAGTCTTTAAAACAAAGATTACAATAACTATGTGATGATGAAGATGAGGAGGAAAACACAGAAGTTTTTTAAAAAAGACCTTTTTTATTTTTTAAAGTTTCAGATTTACAGCCCTTATACTCCATATTCTGTTTCCTCTGTAACAAACTTATATTACATCTCACATTATTATGGTACATTAGCCACAATTAATGAAGCAATGTTGATACATTACTGTTAACTAAAGTCCATAATTTATTCAGCTTTCCTTAGTTTTGACCCAGTGTTGTTCTTCTGCTCCAGGATGGGAATCCTACATACACATTACTTATCATGTCTCTAGGATCCATTTGGTTGTGGCAGCTTTCAAATTTTGCTTAACTTTGGTGACTAATAGTTTGAAGGGATCCCCATCAGATATTTTACGCCATGTCCTACTACTGGAATTTGTCTGATGTTATTCTTATGATTAGACTAGACTTATGTGTTTGGGGAAAGAAGACCGTAGAGGTGAAATACCATTTTCTTTTTTTTTTTTTTTTAAGATTTTATTTATTTATTTGTCAGAGAGAGAGGGAGAGAGAGCGAGTGAGCACAGGCAGACAGAGTGGCAGGCAGAGGCAGAGGGAGAAGCAGGCTCCCTGCCAAGCAAGGAGCCCGATATGGGACTCGATCCCAGGACGCTGGGATCATGACCTGAGCCGAAGGCAGCTGCTTAACCAACTGAGCCACCCTGGCGTCCCTGAAATACCATTTTCATCGCATCCTTTCAAGGGTACATATTAGCAACATTATCATGAATGTTGATGTTGACAGTTATTACCTGGTAAGATTGTGTTTGTCAGATTATTCTACTGTAAATTTATTCTTTTCCTACTGTCAGCGTTTCCCCATTTCCTTATCCAGCCTTTGAAAGAAGGTCACTATGTGAAGCTGACATTGAAGGAGTGGGGAGCTATGCTTTCACTCCTTTGAGGGCAGAATTACTTGGAACCCTTCTGCACAGGAGATTACTTGGAATTCTTCTGCACAGAAGATTTGTCCCTAAAATTACTTGGAATTCTTCTGCACAGAAGATTTGTCCCTTCCTCCCCATTATATATTTATTCAATCACTTATTACAGCAAGACAGTTGCATGGATATTTATTTTACACTTTGGGTTATAATCTAGTAATACTTTATTTTGCTGTACAAATTTGTCCAGCTTTGGAAATTAGGGTTTTTGTCTATTTAATTTTGTTTTTAACATGTCCTTGTTTTCTGACACTACAAGATACTCCTGCTCATCTTATATACTCCCTACATGGGCTCTAAAATCTTCAAGGACCTCTAGTTACTTTTATTGAAGAATGGTATAGAAACTAAGATCTGGACATTTAGTCTGCTTGTAGCTACTTGGCTGTCCATATAACATTTCAAAATTGACCAAGTGTGTTTTCCACCTATAATTACATCCAGGCCTTAGGAAATTCTTCTAAAGAATACTGTGCTCCTGTTGTGTCACTCAGGAAATTAAGTCTCTATGGCACCAAGTCAAGGCCTCAAGTCTATTTTATGGTAGAATGAACTGTTTATCCAACATGTGCCGTATTTCAGGCATTCCACAAGACCTGGATTATAGTAGTAAGTGAGCTGATCTGGAACCCTCCTTTCTGAATCTTACTATATCAGAGATACAATTTAAATATCTAAGTAATGAATACACATTTAATCCTATAATGATTGAGGCTTCAGAGGAAAAGTACATTATACTGGAGCTGTGACAGAATGACAGGAGCACTTCACCACAATGAAGGGGGAGGAGGACGGTTCGTGATACACTGGGAATGTGATATTTACAGTGAAATCCTGAAAGGCTGATAGTCAGGGAATGAATGCGGGATGCATTCTAAAGAGAGAAAAAACTGTAAGTAGAATGTACAAAATGTCCTGGATTTGAAAGAGATCTTGGCATGTTCACAGAGTTAAAATGAGATCATGAAGGGAAAGTGTAATCACTACAGGTGAATGCCTCTATGTAGGAATGGAAACATGTAAAGCAAAGGTCATGCAAGACTTATAAGCTAAGTAAGATGAGGATTTTTAAAATTTTATTTTATGAGCAAGGGAACATCACAAATGTATTTTAAAGCAGAGGAATGAAATGATCAAATATATGATCTGGATATATAATTTTGACTTCTGTTTGGAGAATGAGTAAGAAAGGGTAAGACTGAATAGGGAGAGACCAACTAGGAAAATATTTTGGCGTTCAACTAAGATGATGGTAATTCCATCTGAAGCATTGAAGTGAGAAAGAAATGAAATGGTAGGACTGGTGAGCTAGTTATATGATAGGGTAAAACATGAGAGAGTTAGCTGGACAGAAAATGTGGTCATATTGATGGGCAATGCTGGGATCTCAGCTAAAGATGATAGCCTGAGTATACATATTATAAACAATGTAACCAATCTCCCCAACTATGAGATTATCTTCAACTCCTTGGTTGTCATCATGGAGAAGTTTGATAGAGAGGTTTATCTAGAGTGGAGTATGGGCATGGAGGGGGACAAGAGTAAATGATGCTGGAATCATGGCTCCGAAGCAGGAGAGAGAGAAAAGTAATACTCATAGGAAACTAAGCATTGGGAGAAATGGAGAGCTTGGTGAGCTGAAAGAATATTGGAGGTATTTGAATGAGCCAGCTCATTATGTGGACGGAGCATTTTAACTAATGTTTGAGTGATGTAGTTGTTGGTGATGACAATTTCCAAGACGTGAGTGATGAATGATGAAGTGGAGATCAGAGGAACAGGAGAGGAGCGAGAGGTCAGGTTGTGGGAGGAAGGGGCTCTGTGCATGCTGATGTTCCTCTTGCTAACAGCAATAGGTGCAACAGAGAAGAAGGCTTTGTGCCAGGTTCCAGTCTTCAATGAATGAATGTGAGCATCCAGAGGTTGGTTTTTGAGAGAAATCAGGAGGAAGAAAACGGAACAGCCAGTCATGAATCTCAACAAGGCAAGGTAGAGCCACAGGCATTATTCTGTGCTCACTATTTTAAGATCATATTGTTAGTCTTTGGTACTTACTGTTCTTTCCATTTCAGGAACCTTGGATAGAATAACTGAAGGCTCACAGACAAGTCTTCAGGTGGAATTTAAGATCTCTCACCCAGGGCTTCAGCTATTCTGTATGGCCATGCTTTGGTAACAGAAAGAAATAAATCCAAATTCTCCCTTTATCAAGTACTAGCAATATCCTCCCAGACATGACATGTAAATTTTCTGAATCTCAGTGTCCTCATTTGTTATGTGGAGCCAAAAATATCCATTGCACTGAGGTTTTTATGAGAACCACAGAGAAGTATGCATGAAAAATACTGAGCAAAGAACTGAACCCTTCAATTGCCTCTGTTTTCTCATCTATAATGAGGCACCCACCTCACAGAAATTTTATAAAGATTAAGTGAGTCAATATACATTTTCAGAACAGTGTTTGGCACATGGTAGAAGTTATATACGTACTGGTGATTTTTTTTATTACTTAAAGAGCACAAGGTAAGACACCCAGTCCCCAAGTGACCCATGTTTTTGTTGACACCATTTGTCTTCCTTCGCTGATCTATATAACTTTCCAGCAGGAAATTATAGGGATGGGGAAACAGGAACTCAACACTCAGAATCGGTCTGTCCCTTCAGCCACCTGAAGGACCACAGGAGACCCCAATCTCTCAGTCCTGCATCTCTGTTCACAGCACAACGCTGGGCAGACTGGGTGGATCATTGCCCTCCAGGGAGAAGCTGCAAGCCAAGTGGAGGCAGCACGGATGGTAGAAGGCAGGACACAGCTTCCCACAGCCCCAGGGCTCAGGGGCCATTTTGGAGAGCCAATCCTCCTTGCCTCTGCCAGAAGGATGCCATCCTTGAAAACCTGCCCTTACAGACACACTACATGGTCAGGAAGTACCCAGCTAGAGTGACCGGAGTTAATGGGCCTTTATTTAATGTCAGGCTGCTCTGATCGGCCTCGTTAACCCTCGTGACCATATGGTGCTTTTTAATGAAGACCCTTACTTACCCAAATCTCAATTTAAACAAAATCACCTTTGAAAATCTCTAAATCCCACACCGATCAATTTCTACTTAGAAAAAAATCAAAGTCTTCTCTGCCGGGGGGTCAGAAGCAACACCAGGATCTGCCTCCTTCTTGCTTCTCAGGCCAAAGGAGGTGGCAAGACTGTGGTCAGGACTGAAGAGCAGCTCTAAATAAGCAAGGGTTCAGAGTTGAAGCTCTGCCAGTTTGTGACAAATTCCCAATCATGGCCATTTTCCTTTGGGGCTGGCATTCTACCACAAAGCCTTTCCGGGGCTGCAGGGCCCCTCTAAAATTGGAGATACCTATTAGTTTGCAGGACAATGGTTTGGAAGAGCAGCCTTCTTAGGACACATGATCCATGGTTCCATGCTCCCTCTCACTAACAGCAAGTCATGGGGAGAAGGAAGAGGAGATGCTTGAAATGATCCCCCTCAAGGAATAAACATGAAGGAAAGTAGCAGCTGAGTAGGGAAAATTCAAATGCTGGAAGATCAGTGGGGCCAAACAGAGTAGGAACTAGCCAGTTTTATGTGGAAAATATGAGGTAGACTGGAGAACTCTTTCACCAGGGGCAGCCATTACCTTCTGTTCCAGATTTTTGTAGCAGGCTAGTCCCAGGGCTCTCAGAGGTTCTGGTATGTCAGAGAAGCTGGAAATGGGATTCATGATGAGTATGTGTGCAAAACCTCTCAGGTTCATTTACAAATGTTAGTGATTAAACTTCTTGGTCTTAAAAACTTGTCCACCAAAGCTTCCTCAGGCAAATATACAAGGCTATAGGTCAAATGCAGCCTGTAATGCAAATGAGGCTTTTGAGCTACAACATTGGACTGAGAGCACGGAATGAATGGCCAAGCTTTGGTTTCATCTCTTTTAATATGTCATCCAATAAAGGCGGAGACTAAGTCACCCCCTTTGCAACAGACACTGGGCACGTTGCTGGAGAGATTTACCTTCAAGTACCCTGCAATGCAAATGGGGAGTATAGACAATGAAATAACCAATCACTACTGTGTAATATGTACAGTGACAGGCAAACACAGGGTCCTAGGGAATGATATTAGATTCAGTCATGAATAGTCAGGCAAGACTTTTGGAAACAGTGGCCAAGACAAATGTGGTTTTTGGTATCTCAGCAAAAGCTATATTCCTTATTTCTACTCTGTCTTTTGATCGGCATGTAAACACCTGCTTAAATGTTTACCTGGATGCATAGGCTAGTCCACTTAGTATTCTTTTTTTTTTTTAGATTTTTATTTATTTATTTGACAGACAGAGATCACAAGTAGGCAGAGAGCAGGCAGAGAGAGAGGGCGAAGCAGGTTCCCCGCTGAGCAGAGAGCTAGATGCGGGGCTGGATCCCAGGACTCTGGGATCATGACCTGAGCTGAAAGCAGAGGCTTTAGCCCACTGAGCCACCCAGGCGCCCCTCCACTTAGTATTCTTAGCCTCACTCCATCTCACCCAGTTGGGCTACCAGTCTTCTCAGATTAACACACTGAAAGCTAAAACATCATAATGACATTTTCTCCACTTTCCTATGGATACTCTCAAAAAATTTGAGCAAAAAGCAAATGATGAGGAAAGAGAAAGAAAACCCTTGATATGCTAATCTACAACTCTTGTGACATATTTTAAGCATCCCTCTTTTGTCGATAATTTTTTCGACTCTCAAATTGGTATTTCTGGAGTTATCCCTGTAATGTATTGAAAACCACACAATGACTCCACTTCACAAATGGGAGATTTGATTCCCTCACTGTGTGGCTCCAGGGAGTGCTCAAGAGGCTAGAACACAGCCCAGGACTGCTGGAGAGGAGGCATCAGCTGCCTTACAGAGGCAAGACACTTGAGACCATCTTGTGCACTCATCCTTGTGAAGTTTTCCCTCCAATTCACATGCACCTTGTTCTTATGGAATGTCATTCATTCCTGCAGCAAACTTCTTTCGTGTAATTGCATTGTTCTTATGGTTACCGCACTGACAAAATTGAGTAACATGAAAGGGTAAATTTATTTCAATCTTAACCTAAGTCAAATTCAATACAGAAACAAAGGTGATTTTAAAAAGATAGAGAATGTACTGCAAAAGCCCATATTGTGATAGCATCACCCAACCTACTTTGTAAACATAAGCATGTCTCCCAACTTGAGGCTCAATCTCTGTCTTTTTACACCATTCAGAAACGTGTGGGTGTGTGTTTTTCCTCCAGAAAATGTCTCCTTACATTTTTTTTCCTCTTCTGACAGTCAAGTGGGGCAGGGTATGGTCCCTTCCTTCCTTCCTTTTTCTTTCTCATTCAGCCAATGTTTACTATTTCCTTTCTTTTTCATTCCACAAGTACTTCCTGCTGTGAAGCAAGCGCTATACTTTTCAGTTTATTAACAACCTCCAAAACCAAAAAGAGACGTGAGTTGGGGGGGGGAAGCAAATCTCCATAAGCCCCCTCCATCTGTCAAATCCAATAAGGCCAGTGGCCAATGCAAATGAGCCTGTTTGAGTAGCACAGCAAGAAAGGAGGTGAATACCCTCTCTGTTCTGTTGTTGAAATCAACATGTATGCAACTGCCCTTCATTGCACATCTTCCCCCAGGGTGTAATACCTGGTATGGGAAGCTGGAAGGCAAAACTCTTCCCCAAGAAGCTTATACTCCAGAAAGAAAGATAACAACATGCACATGAATAAGTAAAATATCAGATAGAGAGATAGAGGGCCAAAAATCAGCCTAAAAATAAAGAGCTTTGCTTAAGGGCTTCAGGAGGATACACTTCTCCTTGATCCAGGGTATTACAAAGGCATCAGGGACCAGTAGCCTCTGTTCTGAATCTTGTGAATGGCAGGCGGGATTTTAGAAGTATGGACAAAAAAAGGAAAGCATGATTGGGGAGAATAAGGAGAGCCCAGTAGGGAAGGGAGACAACAGTATTGAATATCTTAGGGACAATTGTAGAAGATAAGCTTAGAAAGACAAACCAGCACCGCTGGGAGGACCTTGAAAGACAGACCAAAGCTGATTAAAATGGTTAGACAATGTGGAAGAAAAATATAAACATACAACAGCTTAGTAACATAAACTAAGCTGTTTTTTAGGGTGATTTGGCTGCTCTGTGTAGAATATACTGGCAACAAGGAATCTACTGGCAACAAGGAATCTAATGGCAAGATAAACATTCAAAATGATGACAGTAACTAATATTAAAACAGTAACAATAATTGCAACACCTAAATAGTATTTACCACAGCCAGAATTTATTTTAAGCATTTTTGCATATAATAACATATTGATCCCTCTCTAACGCCCTGTGAAGTAGACATGATATGATCCCCACTGTATCCAAGAAGAAAGCTAAAACTGACCACGTGCAAATGGTCACCTAGATTAGAAGGGTAGAGAGAGGTTTAGACCAGGGAGGCAGGTACGGACCAAGGAGCTGCAGTGAAGGTGGGGCAGGGGATGGGGTCTCCACACAGGGCAGGAGGAGCAGGCAGTCAATGTTAAAAGCAGCTTCAGAAAGGACGTGGAAGTTACAGATGCCAAGGCATGCAGGACTTCAAAAAGAAAGATGCTTTTCCAGAGAGATGAGCGGTGCAGTCATCACAGCAGATCCGAATTCTGAAAGAGTTAGTGACTTTGGGGCCAGCAGTTTTAAGGCAGGAGGAGAGCACACTGCCAGGGTTAAGAATGAATGACCCATAAGGAAAAAGGGCCACTCAACAGAGATGGCGAGGCTAACATTTTCACGGAACAAGCAATCACAGAAGCAGAAATACCAGTTCATGGAACACGGAGCTCCATCAATGGTCACTTTGCTATTAGTACTACTGCTACTATTTTAACTATTGTTCCTGTGATGACTCAAGGGGAACAATCTTTGCAGGGAAAGTTGGCAAGAGGAAATCAGTGGTAAGTCCTGACAGAAAAGAAAACACACTTAGAATATTTCAACTCCGTCCAAGTACCCTGATACACCTGAATGGACAGCCTCAAATCTAATACTTATAAATCATAATAAATATCCAAATGTTAAGCTACATAGAGACCAGCATTTAGATTCTGGACTGACTGTCCCAGGATTCATCCAAAGGTCTGGTTCAACTATAACAAGATTCCACAGGTTCCTTTTTTTAGCACAAGACAAATCCCTGGGTTCTAATGTTCCTCTGGGTGAGGTTGTATCAAATACCAGACTGTGATAACTAGGGGACCACACAGAAACTTGGACCCTAAAATACCTACGGACAGCACGTCATTGGGTGTGATACATGTAACAACACAGAGAAGCTGAAAACAGTACACAGACTGAGCAGGTCTGAGAGAGCAGATTTTCTGACAACAATGTCATCAACAATGTTTTTCTCACTTCTGAGGGCAACACCAGATCTTCCTTGGCCTCTTAATCCCCAGCAACTGGCTCTGCAACTGACTGGAAAGCAGCATTATCATAATTTCTGCCTTTCCCTAGTCAGTCATAGTTTACAACAGGCTTCTCTGGATATAATTTTAGGAGACCTGCGACAGTTGTGCAAAGCAGCCATGGCATGAGATTTGAGTCTACCCTGGAGATGAGGAGAACAAGCCTGAGAGAAACAATGGGTGCAGGTGATGCAGTCAGTTAGTGAGGTCAACATTAATGTCCAGACCTTCTGACCCTGTGTGTTTTGCTCTTCTGCAAAGTCTTAACAAATACCAAGTCCCTCGCTTTTCAAAGGTTAAGGCAAAACACACCATTCCATGAATGACACTATGATAATTTTCATTTTTTTCCTGCCATGACTATGTTTGATCTCCTGAAGGTACCTGACCCTTCTTCTGATCAAATATCAATTCCTGAGGTTTACTTTAATTTTTCATGCCAAAGCTTTAGCATTGTACTGCTTTCCTGGGTAACCAGGAAAGCAATAATTGCAATGTATGCCAGAAGGGTAGGTGCCCTTGTTATCTATCTCCAGGAAAAGTTTGTTTAGACTTTTCATCCCTCGTGTTTTCTCTTTAATAAATAGTTATCTGGCTAAATTATTCATCACAGAGTGCTTCCTAGAGAAAATAAATTCAAAAACATGTTGCAACACCCTCAAGAAATACATGTCAAAGCCTGAATGATTACTAAGGCACACAAATGGGGCACATTATAACTGCAGGTTGTAAGACAAAATACGCCAGTCTGGGAATGAGCCAATGTCACCGTCTTCAGAAAAGGAAGACGGCCACTGGATCAAGTTCTTTCCTTTTAAAACAAACCAATTAGCAAGGGGCTGCCTTTCAAACTGCCACTGCAGACTTCATATAATAAGTGGCTACAGGTCAAAATTGTAACTATATAAGGCCACTGATGTAAAAAATCCATTGCCACAAGGAATATCCAATAATTCTCATGCATATGTCATGCTTTGCTCAGGAATATGCACCTTTGTGTTTCATAATATTTTTGAAACGGAAAAAACAGGAGACTCAGCAAAAGCAGGCTACTGTTATGAGCAGGTTAATGGTATTTGCATAGATTCTTAAAAATAAGAAACAAACAAACAAAACAACAACAAGAAAAAAAAAAAAAACACCTTTCCATGAGAGCAAGGCAAATTAAGGGATCTGACATAAGCAGTTGATCAAAGCAGACTTTTTTTTAAATTTTTTTTTTTAAGATTTTATTTATTCATTAGTTAGAGAGAGAGCGAGCACAGGCAGACAGAGTGGCAGGCAGAGGCAGAGGGAGAAGCAGGCTCCCTGCCGAGCAAGGAGCCCGATGTGGGACTCGATCCCAGGACGCTGGGATCATGACCTGAGCCGAAGGCAGCCGCTTAACCAACTGAGCCACCCAGGCGTCCCTCAAAGCAGACTTTTATTAATGATTTTCAATATTGGTCAGATTTCCCTCATTCTTTATCCTCTCAAAATGAGATTCCCTGTGTAATGAAACTCGTGCTGTAGTTCTTAAGTTAGGAAGCATCACCCAAATAACATTTGCCATTAATTAAATGTTTTTATTATGTCACGCACTTTACGTATATTACCCGGGATTTTTAAAAATTACTGAAAGCTAAGTACTATGTTTTCCTTTTCATAGTTGTGGAAGCTAAACCTCAGAAAACCAAAATGATCCAACACAGACCACACAGATCCTAAGAAGCAGACCCAAGACTGAAATCCAAACAAGTGCAATTTCTCTGGTGTGTCCTCCATCACCACCATATAATACTACAAGCCCATTATGTCATGATCTATATAATACATGGGGAAAAAAAAGCAAAATACATGGGAAATCAAAGCACAGAAGAAACATCACATCACAGAGCCAAAGAAATTTAGGTTAAGCATGCACATTAAAAACCAACTACTCCACTACCTTTATTTTTCCAAGTAGGCAGTGGCACTCCGAAGGGAGAGATGAAAGTGCCACAACGTGAGTCTCCAGACTTCCTACCCAGGACACACTTTGCTCACTGCTCCATCTTCCCAAACTCTAGATCTCTCTCACAACTGCAGAGTTGATGCTGTAACTCTCATAAGAGCACTGAAGAATTTAGCAGATAGATCAAGGTAATAATCTTCTTAAAGAGCTTTGAGATTATTTGAGCTTCAGATAAAAAGCCATAATTAGGTTCCCTGCCAGTTTAACAGCATGGATGCTATTGTCATGCCCAAGCCATTAGAAAGTATTATAGGACAAAAGAAAAAATTCACAATGGGGTCCTTCTATGCTTTTAGGTAAAAAGCCTGTTGATGATGAAAAGGCCACTGGATTCAAACTTTGCTTCATCAGACCCCATTAAGCATGCATTTGCACATCTCCTTTCCTATCTATTAATCTTCCTCAGCAAATTCAGAAAAACACAGCCTTACAGTTGACATTTTAAGAAATCACCAGCCTAACATGAATTTGTAGGCAGACCTCTGCTTGAAAATGAGATCTCTCCTATTAAATGTTATCTTTGAAAATCTTATTCTCTCCATCTCGCCCACATAATGATAAAGTTGGTATACACCAGAAAAGAAATATAAATTTTACTCACAATTACAGCCAAGTTAGCAGCATCTTCACAGTAGCCTGAACCAAGATCTAACGTTTAAAACAAACAAACAAACAAACAAACAAAAAAAAAAAAAACTCCAGGAAAATTAGTGTAACTCATCCACTTTAACCCTCAGCTAACAATAATAACTCAGACTAAAAGAGTTATTTTCCATCAGAATTTGAATGTGTTGCTACAATTTCTCTTCATTACCAGGTCCACAGTTGAAAGGTCATTCTGAGTGCTGATCATTAGGATGTGATTTCATTTGTTTCTCTAGAAGATTTTAACCCTACTACTATGAATTTTCATAGTAAAGTACTTTGGGTCTATTTTTTTTTAATTGTGCTGGAACATATAGTTGTACATTTGGCGAATATTTTTCTTTTATTATTTCTTTGATTATGTCTTCTCCATTCCCATTCTCTCACTTGCTATTTTAAAGACACTGCCAGTCATCAGTGAAGAAGACTTATACCATATGTGTGATTTACTAGAAGGCTGCCTTATTTTTCACAAATTATAATTTTACTATTTGTTTGATGTCATGTTCTGCTAACTTTACCTTTGAAAAGGATCTCTCTAATGTAAAACAAAACCTGAACAAAGGGTGGGCAAAGAAATTTTGTAGAAGAAATTTTGTAGAAATATTCCTCACCTGTTGTCTTCTGCTTATGATTTTTATACTGGTTTTGTGTTTGTGTTTTTCTTGAGAATCAAGCAGATTTACCCAAACACTTGAGCTCAAGTGCTAAGGAGGGTCTCTAACATTTCCTGCTCAAAAAGTCAGGCAGTAGATAAAAACTGGGGGAAGGACGAAGTGCCAGTGAGGAAAAGACTGTGCATTTCACAGTGGAGTCTCCTTTCCTGTAAATCAGAAAGTGTAAATAAGGCTGGATGGGAGGAAAAGTGTCCCTTCGCTGAGATGTGCAGAAACTCTCAATCTGGAGAACACATTTACTCTGCTTTTGTGTTCAAGATCACTCTCATTTGCTCTTATTCACAAACTAACCCTCTCTTTCCTTGTAATCACCTCCACAAATACTCCAGCATTGGCTTCCATTACACAAGGAAGCAGTTCTTTCCACATGTTTTCCCTACTTTGAATATGCAAACCTGTCTAGGTACTCAGGAAAATATGACCTCAGGATCTACACTCCTTAGAAAGAAGCTGTACATAAAAATAACACTTTCTCTTGTTATTTTATTTTATAAATAAATCATTTCAAATTACATAGTACTTCACATAGCACTTAGAAGGTGCTCAGAAGAAAAATAAATCTTTATACATACACAGGGGCAAATATTCTTTTCTATTCTGTTCACATAAATGTTCGTAGCCACTAATACACTTTCTGGCGCATGGTGACTTTTTAAAGTATTTCTGGAATCCACAGATTTCTTACTTCCATCTTTTTCCTATAATATCACTAGCATCGTGTGGGTTCTAATTTTTCCTATCACATTAATAGAAATGACTTGCAACAACTATGTAAGATAACACTATTCTTGATATAAATATACAAATTTTTTTCCAGGTATAATTATTTTTACTAATTGAAAAAAATAAAAACCTTATTTTTCTTGCTTCTTTAAAGAAATACACTAATATAAACTTTTTCACAATCAGACCTATACTGTGAATTTACATTAAGTAAACTTCAATTTGGTAGTTCTCTAACTTGCCTGAAAGCAGCATGGTGAAAGGGATTTTTCCACTCTGCTCAGGAAAATGCTACAGACAGGCTGTCTGTTGTTTTACACAGATGGTAATTCACAAATATGTATATTTTGGAGACTTCATGGTGTATCTCCAAAAAGACAACCATTCTGCAATGCTTACAAATACTCCATTCTTCTATTTTAAATCACTGGGGGAATTCAACTTCCATTACTTAAGACAATTAGTTTGACACTGCTATAATTAGCAACCAGCGCAAAAGAACAAAGATTACAAGATCGATGTAAATAATGGCAAATTATTTCACTTCTCTAAAGAAATATGGGCTTTCCCCTTTTGCCATTAGTCATAAGCAGACAATTGAAAACATATTAAGTGCCAAATCAGCTAAAATAAACCATGTGTCTTCTTCATGGTTAAAGTTCAGCTTAGCTGCTGTTAATGTAGGAATCTGAGAATAGGGGTGAGAAAAAAAAAAAAAAAAAGGAAAACCAAGCACCCACAGGGGCTCAGATTGAAAGATATCCCCATGGGCACTCTACTGATAAGGGCACAAATTTAAAGTTGTAACCTGATGAAGGTCTTAAAATAGGAAATGCCAGAGTTGGAGTTTGATCTTCAATGCTTCAAACTCTCCTATATATTACTACCCCTAAATATATTTCATCTGTAACAAAGAAAGTATATTTTCAAGGGATATTTTTAAGCATTTTTATAATTTGAATTCCATCTACAATTCAAATACAATATTGTCTTTCTCACAAGTTTTGCCCCTACCTCTTAGAGTAGATCATTTCTGACACTGCTGTAATATTTACAGAAAGTATGAATTATTCTAACTCAAGGATATCCTTGAGTTAGGTATTTCCTACCAAAAGTCCAAATAATGTCATCTCTTAAAATATATGTATCCTTAACAAAGCCTTTCCTCTTTCAGTTTCCTTCTTCAGCACTTGCTTAATTTATAAGAATAAAACACTATAACAGGGCTCTTAAAATGCCTTAAGAGACTTTTTTTTTTAAAGATTTTGATTTATTTATTTGACAGAGAGAGAGATCACAAGTAGGCAGAGAGGCAGGCAGAGAGAGAGGGGGAGGCAGGCTCCCTGCTGAACAGAGAGCCCGATGTGGGGCTCGATCCCAGGACCCGAGATCATGACCTGAGCCGAAGGCAGAGGCTTTAACCCTCTGAGCCACCCAAGTGCCCCTTAAGAGACTTTGATTATGAAACTGAACAAGCATAGTTGCCTATGTCATCATGGTGTAAAAAATCAGAGGATCTCTATAAAATTGGAGCAGTGAGCAAATGAGGGGGACGAGAATTCAACCAATAAAGATGTTCTTAGTAAAAACTATAGAAGTCCTCTCTAAACACACTTATATCAACATTAATAACGGAAGATCTAATATCATTCCATTTGACTGAAAACCAAATCTATCGAACTTTCAGACAAAGTAAATGGCCTATTTATTCTTGAATGAACTACATAATCAGCTAAATGCTTCAGTCTGGCCCATCTCCTTCCACGAGGTTATCCCCTGAAATAGTGTCCCAGATCTCTCTCCTCGTCCTCTGTCCTCGTGACTGACTGAAAAGTCTTCTTCCCCTAATACAATTAGGAAAACATTTCCTACTGTTTTTGTCTTCCCTTCAGTTCCAGATCATGCTTCAAAAATTCCAACATAAAGCAGTCATCAGTTAAAGGAAAAGGATTCTATTAAAATAATATAATGCTATTATAAACCACTATTTTACACCAATCTTAAATCTACATTCTCATCTCTGTGTTTGGAGATGAAAAAAAGGCCTGTGAATGATTATCATTTGTTTCAAATGCATATAATTTACCAATTCAAATATATTATCCTTAATCAATGAGAATTTCTTTTTTAATTTTAGTCTCCCATTTAACTGATATAATCATGTAAAGTTATACTGATGGTGGTATGGTAATTGCTGGGGACAAAGAAAAGTTTCTGAAATACTCAACTTAAAATCCTTGTCAGTTCTACTGAGCACTCTGGGCAAAAGGAGGAAGAACAAAAGGAAATGTGCCTTTAAAGACTCACATACATACCAGAAGCATTTTTAATTAAATCACAAACTGACATAAAATGTAATTTGCATTCATAAAAAAATGTTGACAATTTATGCTGTGGGAAAGTCATTTTGATGTTAAAGATTCATAATATTTCTTTCTCCAGATGGGAAAAAAAACTTGTTTTAATGAATAAATTTGAAAATATGCTAGGGATTCCATTGCTTAATAGATAATATAAAAATACTGGTTCACTCCTGGCAAAAATAAAACTAGCACATAAGTAACACCACATACATAGGTAGATTAAAAATCTAAATATAAGGGTGCCTGGGTGGCTCAGTAGGTTGGGCAGCTGCCTTTGGCTTGTGTCATCATCCCAGGGCCCTGGTATTGAGGCCCACATCAGGCTCCCTGGTTCATGGAGAGCCTGCTTCTCCCTCTCCCTCTGCCTGCCACTCTGCTCACTTGTGCTCTCTGTCTCTCTGTGAAATAAAAACAATAAAATCTTAACAAAAAATCTAAATATAAGATATTGGGGCACCTGGGTGGTGCACTCAGTTGAGCATCTGACTCTTGGTTTCGCATAGGTTTCAGCTCAAGTCATGATCTCAAGGGTCCTGAGATCAAGCCCTGCGTTGGGAGTTCCTGCTCAGCAGAGTCTGATTAAGTTTCTCTCTCCCTCTTCCTGCCACCCTGCTTGTGCTCGCTCTCTCACTCTCTCTCTGTCTCTCTAGAATAAATCAGTAAGTCTTTTAAAAAAATATAAATATAAAATATTGAACTACAGTTACCAGGAAAGACTATAGGAAGTTACCTTTATGACTGGGAGGAAGCAAAGGGCTTTTAAAACAGAAGCACTAAAACTAGTAAGCTAAAAAAATGATCAGACAACAAAATGAGAAAAGACATTTGCAGTACTTAACAACAAACACAAAACTCTTAAAACTCAACAATAAAAAGAGAATTGCCAAAATAGGAAAAAAGGCAACAATATGAACAAGGAATTTACAGAAGAGGAATCTCTAATGCTAAGAATCAAAGAAATACTTAAACTTATTAATAATCAGATGAAGTAAAAGAATAATAAAGTATTATTATACACCAATAAGATGGCAAAATTTGGTGTAAGCCACAGGAAACCATAAGGTAGGATAGTGCCTCCTAGACCTGATGAGCCAAATTCAATGACGACAGAGCAAATTTATCCTTAGATATGTATCTCAAAGAAATAGTTGCATGACTATATGAAAATATATATTGTTAGCTACACTGTCATTTATGATAGCAGGGAGTTGGAAGGAAAACTAGCTTTCCATTATGGGAGGAGAGGTAAGTAGAAGTGAACATACACCAAGAAAGAACCATGTAACAATGAGAAGTCGTGAATTGGATGCATACTAACAATATGGAAGAATCTTTAAAAAATAAAGTGCTTAATCAGAAAAAAGCAAGAAATAGCTTTTTAAGAAATAGCTTCCATGCATACAGAACAATACACATTCTACAAGAATACACACAAATCAAAATATGCATATCATGTAAGTGAGAATGGTTGCCTCAAGAGGGAAAGGGGATGGGGATGGGAAATAGGGTCAAGAAAATAGAATAGTGGTGGTGGGGAGAGAAGTAAAAAGACTGGATGATGCAAAAGGTCAGAGGGCAGGCAGCATGAACAGAATACAGCTGTGAGGTGCAAGGGTCCTGAGCTCAAGTGCAAACTGCCACTTACTACCAGTGTGACTTGGAAGAAGGTACTTTTCTCTAAGATTCTTTCTTCACTGGCAAAATTGGAATCCCAGCCGTCACTTCAAGATCTATTATTTTATATGTTACATAATCAATAAAAATTTCTTCCTCTTTTGAAGCTTTTTTTTAAAGAATTTATTTATTTATTTGACAGACAGAGATCACAAGTAGGCAGAGAGGCAGGCAGGAAGGGGGGGGGAAGCAGGCCCCCTGCTGAGCAGAGAGCCAGATGCAGGGCTGGATCCCAGGACCCTGGGATCATGACCTGAGCCCAAGGCAGAGGCTTTAACCCACTGAGCGACCCAGGCGCCCCATCTTTTGAAGCTTTTTAAAAAGGCACTCACATGTTCCTATGCCACTGGGTTGTTAGTGTCCTCCCTGAACTTAGACTGTAATCTGAGTTCAAGTTTCTTTCACTTGACTTTAAAATGGCAAAACAGCCCTACAAAGAGAATACCCATAAACTGCAGGAAAAATCAGGCTTTATCAAAGTCTTTCCTAAGTCCAATCAACATCAAAACATTTATGTCTTAAAATCATTCTGAAATGTGTAGTTAAGATAGCATAGTGGCCTTAATATTACTTAATACTATTTTTGAAACCGGTTATCTTCACACTGCAAGTTAGAGAGAATACGCCGTGAGATCACTGAAGGATATCTTAAAATGTTCCTGACCAGCTGAAACCTGGAGCCAACAATACATTGTTTTACACTTTGCTGTGCCCTGAACCTCAAAAAGAATTCTCCAAGTTCCTGGAAAATTAAAATGCCAAGGAACAAAGCAACAAAAGGCATTTATTTTGTCTTGTTCCAAGATTTGAGAAAAATATCATCTTAAAAGGGACTTATCTTCTTAGAGTCATATAAGAACTTCCATTCATTTTTCAAATCATTGGCATGCCCACAGTCTTCTTAGAAAAGATATGTTTCATCATACAGGTCAGAATTTCAGCCAGCCCTTTATATCCAGAGGAAAACATACTTAGGAGAGGTAAGTCTGCCAAAAGTCATTGTTTATTCACATTAATTCAAGAATAATTTATTAAGCATTGCTACCCAGCAAAAAAAAAAAAAAAAAAGAAAAAGAAAAGAAAGAAAGAAAGACAGACAGACAAACAAACACTGGGGCTGGGTGTATATTAATGAGTGAGGCAGACATTGTGTGGGTCTTGTGAGTATGTAAAGGCATAGGACTATCAAACAAACAGAAATAAATTCTCACTATGTAGAATTACAAATCATGGTCAGAATAAAAGGAATAACAGAATTCTAAGAAAAAAAAAAAACCAACAGGAAGTATAAGGTATTCACAAGGGGTCTCTGAAAGTAAAATTTTAACTGACACCTGATAGATATAAAGATTGACCCATGAATGAGAGGCAGAAAGGTGTGTGGACGGGAGCAATAGAATATGCAGATACTGAAGCAGAAAAGTTCGGTCTTTATTGACATCAGTCAAGAGGGCTTGAGCCTGGTACAGTGTGAGGAAAACTCCAGGACAGGAGAATGAGTTAGAGGCATCATCATGAAGCCTTTGCAGACCATGGCATGAAGATCTGCTGTCATGACAACCATCAGTGGATAGGATGAGGAGTTTTCGGAAAGATACTATCTGATGTCTGCATTTAAAAGATCACCTGGGGACGCCTGGGTGGCTCAGTTGGTTAAGCAGCTGCCTTCGGCTCAGGTCATGATCCCAGCGTCCTGGGATCGAGTCCCACATTGGGCTCCTTGCTCAGCAGGGAGCCTGCTTCTCCCTCTGCCTCTGCCTGCCTCTCTGTGTGCCTGTGCTCGCTCTCTCTCTCTCTCTCTGACTAATAAATAAATAAAATCTTAAAAAAAAAAAATTAAAAGATCACCTGGCTTTCATTTGGAAAAGAAGGTAGAAGGAGACCTATAAAAAAAGTTTTTTTCTAGCAGACCAGGGAAAAGAAAGTAGTGATTTAAGCTAAACAGATGACTGAGAAGCTAGTGAGACGCGAACAGATTAAGGATATATTTAGGAAGGTTTGCTGATGGACGAGAGGGAGGAAATAGCAATCGTGACTCAGAGTTTTGGCTTCAGCAGTGTGGCAGCTTGGAATCCATCGTGCTGCAGTGCCAAAGTCTGAGTGAGGGAATCCGGGATCCCAGGGAGCAGGAGATCTACTTGCAGATAAGAGCCCCGGCTCCCACACCTGGAGAGACCAAGAGTCACTGGGGGTACATGGCTGGGAAACAGGGCTCCCCTCAGTGGTTTGGTGTGGATGTCACAGGCCTCTGGGAACACAAGTGACCTCCAGTGACCATTCTGGTGACCTAGACGGTATGCCTGCCCCTTCCAGATGAAACCTCATTGACTTTATCACAGCTCAGGGAAGTGGCTATTATTAGCTGCATTTGAAAGACGGCAAAATCAAACAACCTATTTTGTGCCTTATTCGAAGTCATTCCATAAATGACAGGGTTGGGATTCCAACCTATGACCATAAAAGTGCGGTGTGTACAATCTACCTTCGGGCTCTTGATTAGAAATAGCGGCAACCTGCATCTGTCTGTGTATGTGGCTAGGGTGGCTGTTGAATAATGCTTGTTTTTGAACCAGTTCCATCATCGTCAACAGAAAGCATACCAGTAAGTCCTTATTAACATAGAGGTGCAATTCAGTCTTACTCATGCATTATAAAACATCCAGCATGTGGTAGGCACTGGGCAACTTTCCGGGTCAGCAAAAGAGGCACAACCCCTACTATTATGCATCTTGGAGCCTAGCAATCTGCCATGCTCAAAATACAGTTTTCGTTACACAATGCCACACCAGTAGGCCAGATTAGCCATGCACACACATGATTCACATACAGGGTCAAAATGCTGCATGCTACGGGAGATAAAGTGCCAGGCGAGCTGCAGGACTACAGGAGATAAAGTGCTACTGGAGGCAAATACCAGGAGAGTTGAGAGCAGCAGGAGATTACTGGGGATAGAAAGGTCACAGAAAGCTTCATTTATCGATGAAGTAAATGCCTGCAACATAATAGGGTCTGAACCAGGTGATATTGGAAGGCATAAACAACAACTGATTTACCGTCTAATTAATTATTAATATATAAATGGAGATGTTAAAAAGCAGTAAAACTCTGCTAAAACTAGATCTTAACTCAGAACGAAGGAGATTATACTCTAGTGTAGAGCTTAGCAATCTTCTCCCAGAAGGGACAGAGAGAGAATCTTGTCAGCTTTGTGGACCACACGGTCTTGGTTACATCTGCCCTATGTTGCTATTACAGCCAGGAAGAAGCATGGACAACACAAGTGTGAATGGACGCGGCTGTGCTCTGTAAGAACGTTATCTGCAAAAACAAGTGATGGGCTACAGTTGGCCCGCAGACCACAATTTGCTAGCCTTTGCCCTAGTCTCATACTGCTCCCCAAATGTAAATGAATTACTGTCACTCAAGTTGCTGAGAACATAAGGAAGAAATTGAGCCGAATTGGGATATGTCAAACCCAAAAATAAATAAATGAATGAATGAATAAATAAGTCATCCAATCAATCAATCAATTAATTTTGGAAGAAATCAATGTAAGGTGAGTGATGTGGAATCCTTTCTCTCTCTCTCTCTCTCTCTTTTTTTTTTAAGATTTTATTTATTTGACAGAGAGAGAGAGAGAGAGAGAGAGAGAGATCACAAGCAGGCCGAGAGAGAGGAGGAAGCAGGCTTCCTGCTGAGCAGAGAGCCTGATGCGGGGGCTCAATCCCAGGACCCTGGGATCATGACCCGAGCCGAAGGCAGAGGCTTTAACCCACTGAGCCACCCAGGTGGCCCTGGAATCCTTTCTCTTAAGGGTTTTTTCCAGGATAGGAAATATAAATAAATTCTGATTATGGAGCAACATGGCAGACAAGGCCAAAGAAGAAAACTGTGTACAGAGACCCAGGGCATGGCATGGTAACAAGCACCAGCAGTGCAGTGTTTGGCTACATTGTCAGCACTGGCCTTCTCAACTCTCTCTTGGCATGTTTCAGTGGAAAGAACTTGGTGAGTTGAGGTCACTTACTGAAGTGAAATTTTAGGAAGTGCTGTATGCTCTGGCTGAGGTATTCTTGTTTTCTACTCTCTTTTCCATTTTTTTCTTGTTCCATTAATAATGGTTATTTTTTTAATATTTTAACCTCAGCTATAAAAGATGAGGACCTCAGCATACATACCCTACCATCCCAAATTGTGTCAGATGAACCATTTCTATGCTTCAATCATTTCTAACATTTTGATTCTGTTATGTAGCCATATTTCTGAATGGCGTTTTTCCTTATTACTATGGATAAAAATATTTATTGTTTATTACCATTAATTCCTTCATTTGTATCAGTAGAATAAGGAATCTAGAAACTAGATCCCTAGAATTATTACATATTAGAAAATTTTTCAGCTCCCTTTACTTTGAACAATATGCTGTCTAAGCTTAAGAAGATGGGTCACACTGTCTCCCTAAAGACACAAGAGGCACTGAATTCCTAATGCTAAATATTGCTGAGGAGAATTCTGAGGTCAGTCCATATATGGGACTGGATCTTCCTTCAAGCTTCCCAAAGGATACCCTTGTATCTTAGAAGTCAAGCCAATTATGATATCAATGCCAATCATGTTATGTCAATTTTTCCAGAGTAGTGGATTTCAAACCATAGATTCCAGTAAAAATGTTTACTCTCAAAATTTCTTCCTATGTGGAAAAATAACTGTAAGTGTTTTTTCTCCATATGGGTATTCCTGTTTTTCAGAATCAACATTTAAATACATTAAAAATTTTTTCTGTTCTGTCTTCCAAATATATTGCCTTCTTCTAATCTTTTAAACATTTTAACTCATTGTTCATTTAAATTTCTTTTGTTTCACTTTTCTTAAATTTTCATGTCCTTTATAACAGTTCAGCAGTTTCTAGTCTCCTTTATATTATTTCCAATATAACTTTCATTTCTGTGTTGATTTAAATATTCTTTTCTGCTATTATCCTTGCTTTACCTACTTATATGTCAACTCTTTCTTTTTTCTTTGTTTTTGTTTGTTTTTTAAATTTTTTTTATTTTCTTATTTTTTTATAACCATATAATGTATTGTTAGCCCCAGGGATACAGGTCTGTGAATCGCCAGGCTTACACACTTCACAGCACTCACCATAGCATATACCCTCCCCAATGTCCATAACCCCTCCACAGTCTTTGTTTTGTTTTTTTTATTTAAGCTTTTTTTATTTAAACATATAATGTAACCCCACCACCTTCTCCCACCCCCTCTCCCCCTCACCCCCCTCAGTTTGTTTTATGACATTAAGAGTCTCTTTTGGTTTGTCTCCCTCCTGATCCCATCTTGTTTCATTTATTCTTTTCCTACCCCCTTAACCCCCACCCCGATTGCATCTCCACTTCCTCATATCAGGGAGATCAAATGCTTTTCCTGAGTTGTTGTTTTCTGGATCTCTGTTTTGAGAACTGATTTTAAAGAGGTTATTGCTTATGATAATATATTTGGTCACTCGTTTCATTTTCTCTGTAGCAAAATTTTCCTGGTGAATGTTTTTCACCTGTTTTCTATTTCCTTGCACTCATTATTTTCTGAGTTGGATACCTTTGTATTAATCCTATCATGGTTCATGTTGTCCCCCACCCCCTTTAAATAGGGTAAGTCTTCCTAGACTCTGTGCAGGAAATCTCTCTTTGAATACAGTCAATATTGGGAATTCTCATTGGGAGGGGCCAACGTGGGATCCAGTATAAAAGCAATTATCCCTGGTCGGCCATGAAACACATTACTACAGGTTTTTCAGTTTCGGTTAGTCTAGCCCTTATTCTCCCCAGCAAAGAGAAATAAGCAACTCAGGACTGCTCCCAGTGGTGCTTTTCCTCAAGCAGGTTTCACCATCTGACTCCTTCCTATAAGGTGGGAGGTCTCAATAGACCCTGTTCCATCTCAGGTTCTCCAGATGCTCCAATAAATGAGCACAGACACTGGTTTCTAGGGACACTCCAACTTTTTCTACTGTTCCAGACCTTGTTTGCTCAGAAGGACGTACCTACTACATCTACTCTTGAAACTGCATACTAAGGTCTGGAACCTTCTTCATCTATTTTGATAGAGGATTAGCTTCCCTAAAGGTTGACTCTCTTTCTGATTATTTAAGTTAAATTTTCAAGAGGTGAAAGGACTGTATTATCTTTACTCTGCCAGTATACACTCAAAAGTCTCCTACATTTCAAAAATATTTTATATTTATAAACTAACTAAACTTTAGCCTTATCCAATTATATGTAATTAGGTAAGCAATACCGTCCAAGAAACTGAAAAAAGGAGGGGAATGCAGTTCAGGGAAGTTACATGATTTATCCATGGCGACACAGCAAATTAATATCATATTTTCATAATTATTCTTTCCATTTAGAACATGTTCACTCTATTTATTTATTTTCCCCCTAGAAATTCATCACAGTGTTGGGCCAATGGAACAACATAATAGCAATTTAATCTGTGCCTCACATTTACAAAAAGTCCCAAATTTGTACTCGTGTTCAATTATACAATACACACCAAATTTATGTATTTATAAATACTTTTACTCTTTTGTGACTCACTTAATTATATTATACTGTATTTTGTGTCAAAGCATTCATTTTTTAAATCCTTTTTTAAAATGTACTCATAAATTTAAAATGTCCCAGTTCTCTCTGGCACTCTATGGGATCTGCGCATGTCCTTGTTCTAGAGTTCTGTGAAGAAGATCCTACTGGCAGCCATATCCATATAGATATGGATATATATATATCTATATATCTATATAGATATATAGATAGATATATAGATATAGATATATATATCTATCTCCTACTGACAGCCACATTGGGGACTCTGGGGCTTTAGGGGCAATGATCAGGTATCTGATTATACAGGTGGTCTCTGGTCCAAAAAGAAAAATAATTGGAATTTTGGACCTGACAGACTCAAGGCTAACCAATTTTAATCAAAATGTAAGTCCCCTGAAATGAAACGGAAAATGAAGTCTCCCCCTAATACAAGCGCTCAAGGGTAGAAACTGATAAAGGAGCACAGCGGGAAGTCCCAGAAAGACTTCCCAGAAGTCACAGAGAAGTGGAAAGAGTAAGAGACCCAGAAGTCTAACCTGGAGTACCATTTCTTACAAGGTCATCTGGCAGCACCATGTTCTTTCTATTCAAGAGGAGAATCTATTTAAGAAACTTTTATTGAATCTTCTCCACTTCAACATCCCCCTTTCATTATAAAAGTCATTCCCAGAGTCTGTCAACATCATTTACTGAGTATTTCTAATCAAAACAATGAAAAAGCAATATTCAGAAGAAATATTAGTGTACCATCTCAAGCACAATTTCATATTTCAACTTTGTCATGGGATGGAATTAGCTATAAGGTAAAGGGATAATCAAGATGAGAACGGAAAACACTTTAAGCTTTTTTCCTTAATCAAATTCGGTACTGAAGTATTCCTCAAAAGCCTTATAAGAACCTCTGTTTGTGCTCATCACACTCTCAATTATTACTGTCATTTATGATTGATTTCAAGGTTTCATTTTGGCATAATGATTTTAACATTCATTTCTATACTGGTCCAGGTCCAGGCCACCCAGGAAAATGGCAGAGTAGACAGCAGAAATAGAAGAAACAAAGAATAACTAGATTCGATAAGCAAGCGTCAAGTCCAAAATCAATAGAGATGCAATAAAAAAAATAATTACTCAGCCACTAAATATGAAGGTGAGTCACTTGGCAAGAATTCTTCCTGCAGTGTGTCTCCATAAAGACAAAGAAAACAGAGAGCAGCCATGACAGAAAGAACAGTTCCAAATTTATAGTCATTAACTAAACACTGCATATTTAGATAAAAGGAAACCAACAGTGAACACAGACTGAGGCCCTCTTGCACTTGCTGAGAAATCTAAAGCCCAGGGGAAGGGTGCACAGAGCAGTGTGCATAAAAAGGAACAAGCAAAGATGACATTCTCATGCCTGAACCATGAGATGGGTGACAGTGGAGACAGATTAAAAAAGTAACATATGCACCTCCAACAGCTGACCCTTGGGGGACTCACAGGAATAAAAGTAATATGTTTTAGCATATTTACAGTAAATAAAAAGAAAAATTACCTATCCTTGAAAGAGGCTTGTCTCCCTCCCTGTCAACTGAGAGTTTCTGGAAAATGTATTTCAAAGTTTTTTCTAATAATAGTAATGATAAAAGCAAACAATTACTGATCACTGAGTAATATGTGAGGCCCATGCTGGAAATATAGAGAGAGAGGAGATGAGGATTTAAATCTGGTCCAAAAGATGAGGAGTTGAATCTGGTCCAAAATGAGAATTTGGGGATCAACCAACTAATTTAGGGCTACTTATGTGAGCATTTTGAGCCTGTTTCCAACCTATAAGTGGAGACAAAATAACAACTGAATAGAATGGTTAGCACAAAATAAAAAGTCAAACATACAGTATATTCACAATGCCTCAACTCATAATGTGTTGAGAACCCAGTGAAAGTTTGCTATCATTATGCATTTGCTAATTATCCCCACAAGAATTCTAGGACAGGATCACTAAGATTATTTCTTTTTCAGAAAAATTAAAGCCTGGGTTTCATAGAGGTTTAGTACTCTGCCAATGGCCATGTAGTTAATAAGGAGGGAAGGAGGATTCAAATCAAAGACCCACAAGGATCCCAAAAAGTGGCCGAGTAGAGTATGCCTCTGGACAGCACTATTCTGAAAATTCTATTCTTCTGACAGATGGCTTTATCTCTGTCTGCTTTTCTAGGATACAGTTGGGAACTGCAAGTAGTCCTACACATGACCAAATGTCCTCAGCTTCTAGAAATAGTCACAGAAGTTAGAATTCCTTATCATACAAATGAATGAGTGGTCCCCGTGGAGGAACTCTGGGCTCAAGGAGAAGACATAAGACCTCAGTATCCTGGGAGTAATTGTGTCTGTTGCTGGGAAAACTGGAAGCTGGAGGAGTGTGTTTACTGTCTTGATTCTGTGAACTTTGGAAGTCCCCCCCTTTTTAATATTTGAGTAGTACCTGAATATTATGGTAAAAATGTAAGAAGATGAGAAATATTATTGTACTTGGATATACCAACAAGACCCTGCCCAAAAGCCTCAAGTTGAATAAACAAATAAAAAGTATTACAGATCTAGACAAGGTAATAATAAGGTATAAGTAACAGAGGTATGGAGGAAGCTCATAAAATGGCGTATGTTGGAGACCTGCCCCTTGCTCTCAATCACTTCAGCAAAAAAGAAATACTAAAATAGAATTAAAAGGCAAACAATACTAAAGAAATACATACAATCCCTCAAACACTTCACCTTAAACATCACACAGTGATTGCACAAGTGGAAATGTGGGGAGAAAATTTCAATTTTAGGAATATCCCAAGGATATTCAGTGCTTTACATATACTTAATATTGTATAAATATACATATATACAATCACACACATATGCATGTATATAATCATATATATACACACATTATATATAATATATATATAATATGGCATGTAAAGACTGAAAACACTTAGATATGATTTACACTTTCTTTAGTCTGTCATTTTTAGTCATTATAATCAAGATAAAATTTCCTTGGATGAGAACAGATTCCCATCATCACACTCAGTTTATTTCTAAGAAATGTTTTCTTTAGAGTGTCTTCTCCTAGACATGGAATAAATTCCCCCAGAGACCACATTTAGGTAGGTTGTCAGCACAAGGGATAGTTTTCCCTAATTCTTTCGCTGACACTAACCATCATCTGTTGTCATTTACGCTGTTCCATTTTGGAACGTGTTGCATTGCTTTCTTACAACCGTCATATTGATAATGACTCTGGTTTTAATTACTTGGATTAACATTTGTGTGTGCTAGCATCTAGCTTGTGTGTATGCTCATCTAATGGCTAATTGCTATTTATGTTTTCTGGGCCATGCTGTTGTCATGTAAAATGTCCTCAGTTAGGAACCAAACCATGTGGCTGGCTTAGTGTGTTTGCTCTACCTGCTGAACCATATTATCCCTCTGATTCCTACTGGTAATAAAGAGACACTAATACTTATACAAGGTGTGACATATGTGAGAGATAATTTATAAATATATATATAAATAAATTTATAAATATAAATAAAGAGACACTAATACTTATACAGGGTGTGACATATGTGAGAGATAATTTATGCTTAAGGTCCATCCTTCCATAAATCAGTGTCTAATTAATGCAGCTTCTAGGGGCTATAACAAAAATATTAGTGTATGTTTTTTAGATTATATATGTTCTTCCTTTGCAAATTATAATCAACTGATTTTAGATTTTAATACTGTAGATATAACTTGTCGTTTTTTTCTTTGCTGCTCTTTTGTCTCTTGTTTTCCCCTGAGAGCATTTAGTGTATTATTTTTATTTACGTTTTAGGTTTCCTGATCGGAATACAATTTTTTCTTGCTAGACCACACATTTAAAACAGTATTTTACCTCATAATTTATCCATAATAGCATACTAAAGACTATGAGATCTAGTGATTATATTTTCAATATTATCTTTCCTTATTATTTAAAAATTAATTCATTTTGGGACACCTGGTTGGCTCAGTTAGGCATCTGTCTTTGGCTCAGGTCATGTCCCAGGGATGGAGTCCTACATCAGGCTCCTTGCTCAGCAGGGAGCCTGCTTCTCCCTGTGCCTGCTACTCCTCCTGCTTGTGCTCTCTTTCTGACAAATAAATAAGTAAAATCTTTAAAACTTCAAACTGTTAGCAGTAAAGAGTGAGGCATATCTGTATTTACCCTGTTCATTTATTTTCTTTTCCCATTGATTTGTTTTAAATAGTCTCTTGTATTCCTATACTAAAGGTCATGCTTGTTGAAACATACACTCTTTACCTTGCAAAGAAAAGAAGCCTTCTTTCCTATTATATTTTGGTATGTTTATGGCTAATAGCTGTAGAATTTTTATCAGATACGTTCTTGGCAATTGAGATAATTATATAGATTTTAACAAATTTTCGATGTGTTCTGTTAAGTTAATAATTTTCCTGGCATGATATCAGCTCAGCATTCTGGGGTTAAGCCCTGTGCTTTCAATACAGAAGGCTTTTCACATCTTACATCCTATTTCCTAATATTACTGTGGATGTTTTCATTCATTTGTTTATTCAACCAAATAATTAGTAAGCAAGCACATGCTGAAAAGTATTGTGCTAGGCTCTGCAGAGGTTCAAAGACAAATAAAAGAGAAACAGTTGTCAAGAAACCCAGTCTACTGGAAGGGGCAGACATGAACACTACCGTAATACTAGACGTTCTGTTTTATGCATCTTAAAAATGTTCTTTTGTTTGTGGACAAGTATTTATTGATATTCTTCCATATTCTAGAAACTGTACTTATAACAGTGGACAGCCTGACAAAGAAAACAACATAGTGCTGCCTTCAGGGAACTCCCAGTCTAGTCGAAGACAGCCAAGAAAGAGTAATACACACACACACACACACACACTCTCTCACTCTCTCTCTCTCTCTCTCTCTCTCTCTCTCTCTCACAGAGATTCTCTCAATTTAATCTGTGCTCCAAATCCTTGACTTCTTCCCCCACTTCTCTTGCAGTTGCTATGACTGACTCTCAGTGGGTCTGGCCACTCTGCCCTCTGGGGCCGAGAAGCTACCCTGACTGTCTTAGGAGGCACCTTTCAATAAGGTATCAGCTACTTAAGTATTGTTTTGTGTTCTGCTTTCTAGTGAATTCTGAGCTGAACACACCCTAAGAAGAAATATGTGAGCTTCACAAAAAGATTTTTCCTGATGATTTAGAGAAAGACTGTATTTGTGAAAATGATATACTGGTGATGGAAGAAAATTTCAATCTTATTAAAATTCAAACATAACATGGCTTCCATAAAAATACAATAACAACGTGATCTACATATAACTTAGTCAAGAGCAAAATGGAGAGAACAGAAAACAATGAAAAAAACTACACAATATGATATGAAAGGGGACATGAGGTATAAAGAAGATTACAATGAGAAAAATTGTTCAAAAAAAAAATCCACATTGAAGGTAACAAAGAGCAGGATTAATCCTAAGGATACGGAAGATGAAGTTAAGGGGCTGGCCTAGAAAGTAGAAGAAAAAAATTAATAATTAAAAAAAAAAACAAGAGGGGTGCCTGGGTGGCTCAGTGGATTAAAGTCTCCGCCTTCGGCTCGGGTCATGATCTCGGGGCCCTGGGATGGAGCCCCGCATCGGGCTCTCTGCTCAGTGGGGAGCCTGCTTCCTCCTCTCTCAATCTGCCTGCCTCTCTTCCTACTTGTGATCTCTGCCAAATAAGAAAAAAACAAAAATTAAAAAAAGAAAAACAAGAAAAACATGGTGGATATGGAGGACAGAGAATGGAGAGCTTCCATCTGATTACCTGTTATTTTTTTATTATTATTTATGTTTTATTATTTAAGCTTTATTTAAACATATAATATAACCCCACCACCCTCTCCCAACCCCTCTCCCCCCCACCCCCCTCAGTTTGTTTTATGACATTAAGAGTCTCTTTTGGTTTGTCTCCCTCCCGATCCCATCTTCTTTCATTTTTACTTTTCCTACCACCTTAACTCCCACCCCTGTTGCATCTCCACTTCCTCATATCAGGGAGATCATGTGATAGTTGTCTTTCTCCAGTTGACTTATTTCGCTAAGCATAATACGCTCTAGTTCCATCCATGTTATTTTTAAAGAAGAACCTAAATAACCCAGGAAGTATTATAAGAGAAAACTTTCTTGGTCAAAAGGTTTTCCTCGGTTTTAGGCATGCCCTTGGGAAAGTCAGCAACCTAGCACTCAGGGCCTGATCTGATTTCTGCCACATTTCTGCCACATTTCTCACATTTCTTAACTTTCCAGGGAACTAATAAATGAGGAACTTTCAGTTCTGGAAACAGCCTTGGAATAACCTTTGTGCCTTTTCTTAAAAACTGACTGAAATGTCTGTACCACATAGTATGCTTATCTAAATCTCTCATCCGAGATATGTCTCATACTACCAAAGTACCTCAAATTTCTCCTTAGTTCTTAATTAATTTTGGTTTCTCCCTGCCTTGATCAGCTTTAATGCAGAATTATTGCCCTATTTCTATCCACTTGTATCTAAAACTAAGGAAACAGACTCTGGCAAGTTTTAAAGAGTCCTGATGTACGTGGTCAGAAGAAATGGCTGAAGACATTTAGATTCTGGGGTCAAAATTGCACCTGCAGGGACTGAGTGGGGGGAGCTAAAAAGCTGTGTGCACATTGATGATGCTACTTTAAAGATACTAAAAAATAAAGAAGAAGAAAACAAAATCTGAGAGAATATATAAAACATAACTTCAGAATGACTGCTTTTGACTTTTGTATTTTGTGACCTAATTTTTTCTTCCTTTGTCTTGCCCATACAACAAAGAAACAAACAAAAAACTGGCAGTAAGTAGAATTCAAATTAAAACACATGCCTAGGAAAAAAAACCAAGTTCTAAATCAAGTCTACTCCATAATCAAGAGCTCTAATCATTTTATAAATATTAAAGATGTTGCTAAATGAAAATGTCTTCCATTGGCACTGCTGCAGTATTTAATCACCCAGCCATGTGTGCAGGACAGAGAAGGAAGCAGAAGCAGCAGAGTAAAATTTCTACATTGGGCTTTTTCCCTATATGAGGTTAATATATTTTAAACTGCAATATATGGAAACAAATTGATCAAATATATTCTTAAAATTTTTGAAAAATTGTAATTTTAAAAGTAGTATCAAAACAAACTAAAACTTAGGAATCAAATATGGTTACATGGCATGTACCAATAAGCATGTCATATTGAGATACAGGTGTGATATTTGGAATATTTTCAAAGATAATGACACATATTTCTAATAAAAGCATTTCATGCTCTCCTCAATTCCCACTCTCAGCTGAATTCCCCCCAACCCAAGGAAGATCCTCTGGATCTTCCTCCATCCAAAGCTCCTTAATACAGCACCCTTGACTTTAACTAACTACCATAAATATGAACTTGAAGGTTCTCAGAAGCTGCTGTTCACCGTAGGTCTGCAGATGGAAAAAATCCACTCCTACCCATTCCCCACCCCAAAATCCCCCAGGCTGGATTTGAGCTCACCTTCCTAAAAACTTACCACCCATGCCTTGAATATATGGTTTGTGTATATGTGTATAGTTATATATGTATAACTATAATGTAATATATGTGTATAGTTAGGAGCTTTAATGAAATATATGTCACTATGTCCTGAGCAAGAAAGAGTATTTAAAGGTCTCAGCAGGTTTGAGTATATATATATATATATATTTTTTTAAGATTTTATTTATTTATTAGTTAGAGAGAGAGAGAGCACAGGTAGATAGAGAGGCAGGCAGAGGCAGAGGGAGAAGCAGGCTCCCTGCCGAGCAAGGAGCCCGATGTGGGACTCGATCCCAGGACGCTGGGATCATGACCTGAGCCGAAGGCAGCCGCTTAACCAACTGAGCCACCCAGGCGTCCCTTGAGTATATATATTTAATAATACCAGGAATACATGTGCGTGTCTTTTTGACTGAAGAATCACAGATCTCCTCACCTTTGTTTTTTTTTTCTCCTGTCTTAACCGTAAAAAATAATTACCTCGTTTCAATTTGTATTTAGGCATGTCTATGATTGTTTTGGTTACAATGAATGTTTTGTTGTGATCTTTATCCATTTATATATCATTCTATTTTTAACCTGTATTGAGTTAAATTTGTGCATATTCGTGTGCATATCTTATTGTATTTCTAATTTTTCCATCCAGTTTCATGATACAGTATTATTCTCTTCTTTCTTTAAATTCATAGCATTGAGGTGAAATGTGGCAAAGGATATGGGCTTTATTCATGCAATATTATTAAAAGGAAAATCATGTTAATTCATTAGACTCTTGTGTACCCATTAATATCAAAATAACTGAAATTCTAGAACTAATTTCCTATGGCAAACTATTTGTACTAGATAAAAGCATCTAGAACAGGTAAGGAAATATAATTACTGAATTTATATGTGTAGGACCCAAAAAGTAATCATGTGAAAAGAAACACAAAACTGGGCCAAACATTAATCAAGTTCATATGGGAAAGTTTATGCAGAGTCAGTTTGCAAGCAGATATTTAAATGGGTCCATCTTTCACAACTATATAAGTAAAACAGAGTAACAGCTCAAGAATTTAACTTCTCTACCAAAAATTGTTACAGTCTGGGTAAGTGAATCTCAAGTCAGGATGATGTTGTTACCCAGGAACCATCTGACAATGCCTGGAGACATTTTTGATGGTCACAGTTTGTGGGGGACAGGAGGTGGGGACATGTGGTTACCGGCCTCTGGTGTGGAGAAGCAAGGGATGTTGCTTACAATACACAGGGCAACCTCACATTCCAACGAAGAATTACCCAACCATGAATTTAAATAGTGTTGAGGCTGAGAAACCTGTGTCTATAATAACATAATTCTAAAAATATATCTGTTACTGATTGCTCAAGATGAGATGTTCTTTGATGTACCACATATCATTAATATGTGTGCAGGACAATCTATCCATTCTTCTCACAATCTCAAATATTCCTTTGATCATTTTAAGAAGCACTTAGAGGTTAGGGCACCTGGGTGGCTCAATGGGTTAAAGCCTTTGCCTTTGGCTCAGGTCATGATCCCAGGGTCTAAGGATCGAGCCCCTCATTGGGCTCTCTGCTCAGCAGGGATCCTGCTTCCTCCTCTCTTTCTCTGCCTCCCTCTCTGCCTACTTGTGATCTCTGTCAAATAAATAAATAAAATCTTAAAAAAGAAGAAGAAGAAGAAGAAGAAGCAGCAGCAGCACTTAGAGGAAGAATTCTTATAATAATGGGCAAACTCAGGTATTCAAGATGAATAGGTTTTTTAAGTGCCCCATAGATTAGGTTCCTTTCTTAGCCATTCTTTGCAATGCAAGACCAAATCCTGACTCCCCTAGATGGGATCAGCACGTCAACCATTGATCCAGCCCTCCATCTCTAGCCCTTCACTTCCAATCCTAGTGCCCACCATTCAGAGTGAAAGGAATCATTTTGATCAAACTCAGATGAGAATCCAACAAATAGATGGTGGTAGGAGAGTGACTCAGAAAAGCTACCGGATGACTTCCGAGGTAAGAACGAGCACACAAGCAAAGACACACAGGAAGAAGCCATGTGAGAAAGCCATGACCACACCAACCCGAGCTGAAGAATCAGGTAGAGAAAGAGTGAGAGACCAGGACAGGAGTTGAGTGTGCCAGATTGTGGAAGAGTTTGAGTGAAGATGGCACAGAAGAGCAGAGGTCAAAGGTGAAAGGTCCCTTAAGATGAGAGTGTGCTATACATGCTCTCTCCACAGGGTAGAACAGACCACGTCCTCATTGACAGAAATGAGCTGGAGCCCAACCCTCCCTGCCAAGGTAGCTAAGATTCTAAAATTTTGTTTGATGAAAAACAAACACATTTGAAATAGCCTCCTATTTCAAGGCTGGACTGAATTTTTGTGATGATGTTCATGCAGTTGGTAAAAAGAATAAACTAGGAAATAGTATATCCGAAAGAATCATAATACAATTTTGCCCAGAGAATGTATGACACTATCTAAATTCTTCTATAAAATGTTATTTCATTATGATTAATGACCAAGTTAGCTTTACTCACCCCATTTGCATGAGAGAAAAAAGGTGTTATCTTACTTATATATTAAACACAGGATACTCATTCACATTCATTGATTTTAGACGATCAATCTTTCCGTAAGTGTATTTTCTTTGGGTATTTGATATTACACATGATTAAAATATCAAAAAGCTCTTCAAGGAAATATCCAGACTAAAAAAGAAAAGGAAGAGAGTAACAAATGAGGATGAGAGTGAAGGAAAAATAGTGAATTTGTACCAAGAGTAAAATGAACTTCATTTAGAAGGTAAAATAAGACAGGCACTTTAAGGAATACAAAACTAATGAAAGGCATTATGAAATGAAATTTTAATAACATTTCACTGTTTCAAAAGTCAATTAGTATCATGTGTGTGCAAGCTTAGCTTCTGCTGTGACTGACTGAAGAAGCAGAGGAACAGACACTGGTTCTCAGAGGTGCTCAGAGGGCACCCACGGAAGCCACGTGGACGCATGCTGGGTCTTTAGAAAATACTCACTATATGCCAGGCATTTCTGCAGAAATCACTTTACTTTTCTTTAATCATCACAAGAACCCCCCTAAGGTAAATACTATTTTCATCCATTTTACAACTGGTAAAAGTTAAGCACAAAGATGTTAGACAATTTGCCCACCTCAGGAGCTGGGACAGTTCTCCTCAAGCTACAGGCCACATCAGACTCACCAGGAGGGCACACCAAAACAGATTCGGGGCCCCACTCCCAGAGTATTAGATTTAGTAGGTCTGGAGCAGAGCCTGAGGACTGGCATTTCTGACTAGCTCCAAGGTGGTCTTGATGTTGCCAGTCGCAAAATGACATCTCAGAACATCTGAGCTAGGATGTGGTTAAGAGTAACGGAGCTCAGGGGCCCAAGAGGCACAGTTGGTTAAGCATCTGACTCTTGGTTTCAGCTCAGGTCATGACCTCAGGGTCGTGAGATCGAGCCCCATGTTGGGCTCTGTGCTCAGCATGGAGTCTGCTTGATACTCTCTCCCTCTGCCCCTACTTTGCCCCACTCTAAAATGAAATAAATGTTTAAAAATAGAAAGTGATGGAGCTCAGGCGGTCAGGATATAGAGGCTATGGTCTTTACTGCCATGTTAGGGGCCACCGGAAACGTCCCACGTTACACATATGACAAAGGTCAATATCCCTACAGACCTGCACCCAGACCCTTTCACACGAAGTGAAACCTGCTATTTCCAAGTTTTATTTTCGTCACATTCTTGTCTCTCCTATAAAGTGGACAACTTCAGGAAAGAAATTTAATTAAGAATAACTTTAAATGAAAAAACCATGACTTTAAATTTCTGTCCTTGAATTCTGAAAAGATTATCTTAATTCCTAAAATAATTTGTAGAACTATCTTAGCAGCAGAACTGCTTCTAGATTTACTCAGTATGAGTGATCTGCAGAGACACAATATGAGAATCCTTTTCACATCAAGCAATACAGTATACAGATTTGGAAATCTAACCTCTGATGTCTAGTTTTTACATGAATTTCCTAATTAAAAAAAATCCCTTTCTATACCTGTAACCATTAAATTGAAATATGATTTGCAATTCAAAAAAAATACCTTAATAATCCTGGTTAAAACATTTAGAAATATACACTGTTAACATACCAAAGCTGCTATATATATATATATATATATATATGTATATATATATATATATATATATATAGCATATATATATATAGCATATATATACATATATATATATACCATATATTATTTGCTAATTTCTACTACTTTATTCATAAACTGCCACTGATATGGCAGAGTATGCTAAACATCAAAGTACAAGATAATTCATTTAACACTTTTTAACTGATTCATTTCCTTGGTTTTAAGTAAATCGTCTGGCATTATGTAAGAAACATAAAATATACAAAAATACCTACAGATTTTCTTCATTAATCATACACAAAGTCAGATAGTTTGCAGTAAGGAATTGGTATATTTTTCCATAAGTGATGAAACATTATTTTAATTGCTTGTAAAGCAATGAATACAAATAATTATCATGTTTCTTAAAACTACAAAGACACATTGCCTCAAAAATCAGGTCTACACAATTTTAGAAACACTGCACTTTTTAAAATATAAAACAGAGCTCCAAAGTTTCATATATATAAGTCAGATTGTGTTGTCACTCTAGTCTGGCTGGCTGGCATAAATTGGGGTACATAAGGTTGAAAAGCAAATCCTTCCTTCAGCCATGAATGACATAATTTATTCAGAACACTTGGCTTGCCCTGGTAATGGCTTGAGAAATAGAAGATGATTTTGCAGAAGTGTCTTAAAATCCAAGTGCATATACATGCATCTACATGTACATACGTACCTACTCATATTAATCAGAGCAGTAGCACTGATCATTACTAATGACCTATAAATACATTTTGAACCAGAGATGAATAGGGAGTAGCTAGAGGAGAGACCTCTAACACATGAAGTTTAAGAGGATGCTGAAAAAAGTAAGAAGCAAAATAAAACTAAAAGAATGAATCCTGAATATTTTACATGATGTGAAGTCAAAATATTACCTATTTAAACCATACTGTCCCATTTGCTATCACCTAAGGAATCCTGTATTCAAATTTGATTTATGGCAATTTTTGCACATCTGACCTATTATTAAATGCATCTGTTCCAGAAATACAGCAAATTATTTCTCATAATTCTTCACATGTCTTATTATAAGAGGTAAAAGCTTTTTGCTTAATGAAATTTCATTGGACTTAAAAAAAATTAATTTCTATTCACTGTAATGGTAAGTGTCAGAGACGTACATGTTCTTAATTAACTTCACATTAATAAAGGAGGACTTCCCTAGATATAAGTGCTTAACTGATATTTGCCATGGGGCAGAGGCGGTGGGTTGCTATGAGCAAGAATCCACAGATGTGAGAAAGATAAATGAAAAGACAGAGTGATGGCCTTGCTGGAGAAAACAAAGTATGTGTTTCTACTTTCTTATTCCTATTTTTTGGAAGAGTATCTGTAGAAACTTGTGAAGAAGTCATTGTGACTTCTTTTGATAAAAGGTCTTTGCCAAAGACAAAAATAAAACAAAAACAAATATCTGAAAAACATAATGGGACAGGATCAAATGCCTGCCTGCCTTACCATCAGGTAGTCCTACACCGCAGGGGAGACAGAAGATTGCCTTCATAGTCAATCAGACCAAGGACAGGCCAGAGAGGCAAAGCTACTTGCTGACTGACTTTAAGGCCATGACCACTCCTCATTCTTAGTTTAAGGGAGACTCAGCCCATTCTCCAATCTAAAGAAATCCCATCAGTAGCATTGTTCTTATCCTAGGCTGGTGAAAGAATGGGTCTATGGCATAATACCAGTCACTGAGCCTAAGAAGAAGGATTTAGGTGAGTACTTTTCCTTTCTTTTTTTTTCCCAAGAGTTTGTAAGAACAGAACTTTTCCTTTTACTAAACCTTTGGATGTCACCATCTTCACAGCTGCTTAGAACTGGGACAATGTCTGAGAAGTTGAATAGATCCACTCCCAAAGAGTCAACTATCTTAAAAAAAAACCTCAGTGATAGGGCACCTGGATGGCTAAGTCAGTTAAGTACGTGACTCTTGATTTCAGCTCAGGTCATGATCTGAGGGTCCTAAATTGAAGCCCCACGTCAGGCTTCATGCGAAGTTTGGAGCCTGCTTAAGAGTCTTTCTCACCGAGAGGGTCCTTCTGTCTCTCTCTCTCTCTCTCTCTCTCTCTCTCTCCGTCTCAAAAAATAAAAAATAAATTAAAAAACTCAGTGATAACTGGAAAGAACCTGGCTCCTTACCACTGTCTTTGAGCTGTTGAACTAACCATGTTTAGAGGTGTTTATCTCTGGATTCTCCTTATTGAAAATGAAAAAAACAACAACAATGAAAACAAAAAACTTGCTCTTAAAACATATGTTGTCCTGTTTTTGATTCTGCAAACATCCTAAGTGACATAACAAGGTACTGTGTTCTTCCATTAATTAATTTAGTCTTTCATTCATTCATCCAACAAATCTATACTCTGTACCTAGGTTGCCCAAGATGTTCGGGTAGACAACAAAGATAAAGTCATTGATAATACCTTCTATTTTATAATATACTACAGATTCAAAGTACAATACTTCATTATTTTTTTATCCCAGAATAAACCCATGCTTAGGAAATCAAGGCTGAGAAAGGTATCACCTTGCACAAAGTCATACTCTTGGTTGATAAGAATATTGACTCCAAATAATGCTTTCCACATCACTCCACCTGTGTCCTAATGAGCTGCATGTTCACATTCCGGCTTTACGATGTTCAGAAGCCATTCTGACCTGAATGTGAATCCCAAATCTTCCTCTATCTTGGGGGCAGATAGCAGGGTCTGGGAGACACAGTACCTACAGAAACCCACCAGCTTTTGTTAATGGCACCTCCATTTAGGCAGCTCTAACTGCATAATCCTTTGGGATTCGAGAGAAAATATTAGAACTTACATCTATTTTTAGATCTTTTTTTAAAAATCCAATGTTGATATATGTTTCATAATGCAGACAAGATGTTATCTCCATCACACATCAACAGTTCACAGATAATCACACATGCACTGAGGTTTCATGCTCATCACATTGTTACCTATAGGGTTGTGGATTCAAAATATTTGAACATCACTGATCTAATTGTTTCTCACTGGCAGACTAGGAAGTGATATGCCTCCATGCCTGCTTCGTTTTTCTGGCTGTTCATGAATTCTGAGACAATATTGGGCAATGACGTTTCACTATACTCAGCACTGTACAAGATACAACCATCTATATGGATAACCCAACTCAAGTCACAACTTCCTTGGAATATTTTCTTCCTTTTCATTGAGTTGTTATAAAACACAAATAAGCTAATTTATGGGGAAGCACTTTTGAGGTCATAAAACCTATAAAAGTGTTAAGTTCAAAACAGTGGCTGAAATTAAAGCGTTTATTATAATGGAGGGAAGAGATGCTTACTGAGTGCTACCATTTACTTTTTAGATACTATTTCCTTGAGTCTCCACCATATATCATGGGTAGATGATATAACTGTAACAGGACAAGTATACCAGTATGCCATTGACATTTGTTTGTTTATGCACAGGAAGTTTTTCATTTGGCCTTTTGAACAAGTCTCAAGAATATTTAACAGTTTGAACCATAAGAAATTGCTGTTTTCATAGATCAGTCAAATATCAGCAATTTCCTATGGTTCCAACTAATAGGAAAATGATCATTTTATATAGGAGAATTTGGAGGCCAAGCAAAGTGAAGTGACTTACCCACGGTTGAAGAACTACTAAGTAGAGGACCTAGATTCTACCTTTTTACCTGTCTTCTCAGCCCCTCCTGCATATTGACCCATACAGCAATCATGCAAATCAAGATCTACCTGAAAAGTAGACAGTAAGCACCCTGGCAAAGACAACACACCGTTGCCCACACGACAAGCCCTTCAGAAGGTGAGTGTTCAGGTCTTTGGTGAGTGGGCACCGTTAACTGCATTTTAAAGGAAGGGGTATATTACAGGACCTCTAAAATATTTCCCATGCAGCCAGGCTGCTGCCCTGCCTCCAGAATCTACATATTAAGTAAGACAAATTAAAACCTGTGTCATTTTAGGTGTCCTAGCCACAGCGAAATGCATTTTAGAAGGCTACGCATACTCAACTGAATTTTACATGAGACTGCTAAAGGTCCCTCCAATTTCGCTAACTATTGTTTCCAGCTAGTCCTGAAAAATGGTGCCCCATCGTCCCCATACAATAACGCAAACCAGTATGGAAAAGCCTCCATCTTTGCCAGAAGGTGATTTTTAGAAATCCTTTTCTGTCTCAGGAGACTCTCTTGGCTACCTGAAGTTTGTGTCCTCCACATTTACTCAGCCACTCCGGGGACAGTAGTTCTCTGCCAAGGCTGCCTTTCTACACCCTGGAGCTGAATCTGGCTTATTCTTAGAAAACAAAACAGACAAAGTGAGAGGAGAGTAGAAAGACTTCACCTCAAACATGTTCATTATCTTAACATCCTGCATTTACCTGTCTGAATTCTTTAAAGAACGCTTTCAAGAAGAGAAAACTGTAGGACCCAAACTCTAAATTTTGTTATATTTGAGCAGAAACTCCCATAGTTTACAACTTAGTTTATGGTTTAAAAAAAAATGAATCGGTAGTCTGCCTTTAGAAATACCTGGAGAAAGACAACTACCACATGATCTCCCTGATATGAGGAAATGGAGATGCAACGGGGGTGGGAGTTAAGGTGGTAGGAAAAGTAAAAATGAAAGAAGATGGGATCGGGAGGGAGACAAACCAAAAGAGACTCTTAATGTCATAAAACAAACTGAGGGGGGTGGGGGGAAGAGGGGTTGGGAGAGGGTGGTGGGGTTACATTATATGTTTAAATAAAGCTTAAATAAAGTTGAAAAAAAAAAAAGAAAAAGAAAAAAAAAAAAGAAATACCTGTAATTCATTGTAATCATTAAAGAAAAGGGGGACGCCTGGGTGGCTCAGTTGGTTAAGCGTCTGCCTTCGGCTCAGGTCATGATCCCCGTGTCCTGGGATCGAGTCCCGCTTCGGGCTCCTTGCTCGGCGGGAGCCTGCTTCTCTCTCTCTGTCTCTGCCTGCCACTCTGTCTGCCTGTGCTCACTCTCTCTGATAAATAAATTAAAAAAAAAAATCTTTAAAGAAAAGGATGAAACGTACAGGTGACAGAATGCCTAGGGTTGTAGCTAGAACTTTCATTCTGTCTACCACATGGAACTGGAAGACCGAGAAGGCCATCTGGATTTTAGGAATCCAATAAATATTAACATTTATCAAGTCCCATATTTATGGCAGCTTTGTTAATTAGCTCAAAAGGTCATTCCTGGCACCCATATGACTCCGTAAGTATAAAATGATGATGGATTCGTTACACTAAACCAAGACATGCAGCTTGTTTTGCCAGCGGAAAGCACAAATGCTTATTTCCTCACTGGAAGTCTCTGCGTTAATACCGAGGTGCTGTTTTTGAAGATAATTATATAATATTTACCTATTATTGCATACAAATCAGCATGTGCATAAATAGGAATGCTCAATTTGGGGTAAGGTTTAAAATGTGTATTCATGTGTTTTGACAATACTTGCAACCTTAAACAGGCTGTCAATTTGATACTGTGTTGATTCAGGATGTTTTCTCCCCTTCCTTCTAGCTTCCTGTTTGATTTTTGGTCTCATTGCCTAGCTTTTGGCACAGTGAGAAAGCAATTTTCTCCAGAGTCAAAATTAGTACTGCATCATGAATTATTCAGCTTGACACACTGCTTCCTGCAGCGTCCTGTGCTCTTCCAGCCCTAAAGTTTGAAGCCTTCCCTTTCACACTTCCCCATCTCCATTCAACCCCCTGCCCTCCACTTCTCCCTCCTAACAATATGGCAGTCCAGCAGGCTGGCACCCTGGCACCTGGCTGGATTTTTTTATATTTAAATTTCAAGTCACATAGCTGCCTCTCGCTGGAGTGCTTCAGAGTGCAATCACATGAGGCAGGTTGTTTCCACATAAAACAACTTCAAATAATTTCTGTGAGATGGGAGCCAGCCTTTAATAACTTCACCTTAAAATAGACTCATTGAGAAGAGTCTGACCGAGCCTCAGATGATTCAATAAATGTAATGTCAACTCTATCTTTAAAATCTTTATAGTTGGCAATTTTAACGTTGTCTTATAAATTTCTCTATTTAGAGCCTCTTGTCTGGATATGTGGTAGCCATTTTCCACATTAGTTTTCTCCCTGTTCCTTCTCAGTTCATTTATTTTCTCTGGAAAAGATTCCTCATCCATATAATATAAAACACATATTGATATCAGTATAGGTGTAAAAATAGGAAAAGAGATATCAGTATCAGTATGAATATGCCCTATTCCTACTCTTCACTGAACACAAATTTTCAATGAAAAGATTACACGGTTATTATAACTATCTATATAAGTATCCATGTTAAGATAGATCCTTGCGTTGTTTCACTGATTACATTACTTCTGGTATTGTGATAAAGCCATAGTCTTCAAATGACCTAAGGTTGACTCTGCATGGGGGAGGGTGTGGAAGTGCACCTCCCCTAGACTTGTGTTATAACGTGAAGCTGAAAGGATTTTAGAGAGAGTTAAAACAGAAGCACATGCATGTAAACGTGACAAATTACTATCTCCTTGAAAAGTTTACCAAATAAGCAAAAACAGTGCACGCATAAAAGCTCTGCAGAACTGCCTTAAAAATGTACTCCTGGGATAATTTTTCCATGAAGAAGATGCTCCAAAGGGGAAAGTACTTACCTATCATTTTATTTCTCCAGCTAATAGCCAGGCCTTATCCTGTCTAGTTATAGTTATTGAACATTTCGTGGTTATATTGGTTATCTCATGTGAAATAAAAGTTTCTGATCACCCAATTCCAGGGGGGGAGGGATGACTATTATATAAAAATATTCCTTAAAGTATTTAGTTCTACTTATACATAAATGATCATTGACAGATGTTGTTACCTCTACAGTGTTCTATTCAAACAGATTTAATTAAGGCAAGACAGGACTCTTTAAATTGGAAAATATGTCATAATCCTTTGGAAAGAGATGGTTTAATATGTATGTAAACTTCAGAGTTTAAAACATTGAAAACAGGCTCAAAGGAATCTTGATTTTGACAAATAGATGGCATTAGACTCATTTATGGTGGCCAGTAGCATGCTAAATGCAGCATTTTATTGCTGAATGATCTGAAATGATTAATTTTAACTGTGTGCCAAGATTCAGAATTTATGTCCTGAAAATTTCCAGTGCTGCAATGTTCAACTTGGATTTTAACAGACTCCTCGAAGATGTTAACTTTGTGATTCTTGATTTATGCTTCCAAGTGTGACTTTACGGTTTGAGTAATCAATGTTTCTCTTCCCTCCTGTTCTTTATCCCCCTATATTCTCTCAATCTCTCCTCTCAATGTCATGTAGTTGTAAGAAGGGAGATTCTGGTGCAATCCCCTGGGGTTAGCTGATGAGCACGGACCATATGTTCCAGACGTACTTCAGAGATTACTATGGGTATTACATTGACAAGCCAACTCCCCAAAACCATTCTGGATAACTTTATATTACACAAACAGCTTGCTAATGAGTCGTGGTGGCAGTTGCCATATTTTAGTAATATTTATTAAATTGTTATGAAGCATGAAACTATATTGCTTTATCTCCATGATGAATTAGTTAAAAGCTAGAAGGTTTTGTTTTTGAAAATAATCTTTCTTAATTAACTCTCCTATAGTTTTCTTTCCCCTTCTTATGTGTTTTAGATACATTTCCTCCTATTACTGATATTCATCCATGGAAGAATAAAGAACAAAGAGTTTCAAACATATCTTTTGAAAGCTCCTTTATCTAATTGACAAGATGAAGAGCAAGCTGGTAAAGAATTGTGGTTAAGGGTACGGCAGAGCCTCTGTGTACTCCAGCCTCTTAGAGGTCTGGTGAGAGAATGTAAGTAAAGTGCCTCACAGTGAACGCTCAGTTCAAGGATCTACTTCCATTATTATAATTTTGCTGGTCGTTCCAGCGGCTTATCAAGGTACATAATTTAGAATGTTTGATTATCGTAGAAATGGAATACAGGTGTAATTCTGAGATATCATTCCCAGTTGTATTTAAAAGGCTTCCAAATTTATTTAATCATTGTTTAATCTAAAACAGACCAGAAAGGCTTATCAGCATATTAGACATTTTGCCTCTCTCCCAACAAACCTGTTTAAATCCTTCTTACATAATTTGTGTCTATGAGACTTACATAAGTAAAATAACTTCCTCATGCCTCAGTTTCCCAGCCCACTAAATGATAACAATTGTCACAACCTATTAATCTGACTTATAGAAGATAGTGCATATAATGTATTTTGTAAATCGTCAATGATCCAATACTATAAATGGGTTCAAGATATCAATCAATTGACATGAACTATGGTTAAGATGACAGCTTCCTTACACAGCTTTTTCATTTTTTACAAACAGTAATACCAGCTGGTTTAGGCCTCTGCCGTTGGCTCAGGTCATGGTCTCAGGGTCCTGGGATCGAGCCCCGCATCGGGCTCTCTGCTCAGCGGGGAGTCTGCTTCCCTCTCTCTCTCTGCCTGCCTCTCTGCCTACTTGTGATTTCTCTCTCTCTCTCTCTCTCTGTCAAATAAATAAATAAAGCCTTAAAAAAAAAAAAAAAAAAACTTCCTCTGTGCCAGGCGCTGTTCTAAGCACTTTACCTGTGCACTCATTTAAACCCACAAGAACTCTATGTGTAGGTAGGTTATTCATCTCATATCATGCACAAAGGGGCCAAGGTGCCGAAAGGTGAAGTAAGCAGTGCAAGATCATTCATTAGTGAAGTGGTCCATGCTCTTTATTGTTGAACTCTAAGTGCAGACAAATACATGTTTTTCCTTAGAGGACTTGGGATTTCTTTCTTAACCAATCAAAATAGAAGCTATTAAAAAATAATTGCTGAACATAACTTACTCAGCTCTCTCTCATTCGGCTAGGACAATTACACTGGTTGTCCAAAAATACTGCATTATAATCAGAAGAGAATAGACACATCCAGATTGAAACAAACCGTAAAGGCCATTTAGTCCAGCAACCCATCGGGAAAGCCTATTGCTTCTCCAGCATGTTTCCTTTTCTTAAGAGCAATTAGGAAAGCAGAATGCAGATCAGGAGACTCAGAGTCCAAGAATGGGAAACACAAAGCACAAGGACCAACTAGTCAAGGGTCAGAGCATCTCCCAGAATTCTTTATTTATAACATGGAAGTAATAGTACCAACCTCATAAATTTGATGCAAGGCTCAAACTAGATGAAATATGGGAACATACCTTGCAAATGTGCCATGTGATCAATTTTCACAAGGCACTACTACTTTTATTTTGGTGATAAAGATGAAGGTGAATTTATAGATGAAGAAGAAATATCGAATATGAATAAAAAGACAAAAATATTTTAATATATACTTTGGTGTAAAGATCACTGAGATAGCTTAAAAATATAGTGCACATTCAAGGAGCCCTGACATTGGAAAGCAAGCAAGTACTTCAGCCAGCCCAAAGGGAAAGCCAAATGAAAAGCAGTAAATTGTCCTCAAGAGTGGTTCAGTCTGTACATAAAAACATTCCTTATATTGGGGATATCAGAAGAGAGAGGGGAAATCTACCTCAAGAGACAGGACTACTATTTCTGCAATATGTTCAGTTCTAGAAGCACTGCCTATGGATTAGCAAGGCTTCCTGCCCTAGCCATGTTTCCTGACTGCCCCTGTCCAATTCTGCAGTTTATCACCAGCAGAGGGTCAGCTGGGGAAGATGAAAAGAACTGGCTATTAAACCAAAGAGAATGACCACTTGTTTAGCAAATCATCAGGCTCTGATGGGGAAGAAGCCAAATGTATTGTCTAAAGGACATCATGGAGATTTCAACTATCTGTCCTAAACCTGTTCTTAGTTCCTGAAGGAAAAGAGTGAACAATAATGCCAGGACCAAATATTTGAAGATGCAAATTAAACAGGAGAAATTAAGATTTTTTTTTTAGAAGTGAGAAGAACAAATAGCTACATATCCCTCAGCAGGGAAAGGTTCCACTTTCTTAGACATAAAAGGAAGCCAAAGAGGTCTTAAAAGGAAGAAAAGTAGGACATCACTGAACAGTCGTGTGTGATTAATAAAGGCTTCCTGACTTTGGAGAAGATGTGGAACAGTACATCTGTTACTGGAATAGAGAATTGGAAAGAATCAAAGTATTACTGAAGAATGATTAGGACCCAACTGTGATTAAAAAGGACAAATTAGGTGTGATCCAAAGGAAGAAAAAGCAGAGAAAATAACTATTTCTGCAGTTGAAAAGTTAGATGAGGTAGAAGTTAAAGACAGGAAGGTCTTTCGGGAAGGTAAGAGGCACAGTGTTCAAGGTGCTTAGGTTGAAAAGGAAGAGAGCACAGTAGTGATGGAAATGCACGCCCCATTACACTGAAACACTGTCCTCTTCAGAGTGGCTGTGCAGCCTTCAGTAACTCCTGGCCTTTCATTCCATCACTGGTGAAGACATGAGCATGGACATCCAAACTTCTTTCCTACATGGCTTCTCACTCCTTCCTGACTTTGTCACTTTCGACCATGCTTTTCTTCTTGAACTTAATTACTAAAGTGATTTTGATGATACTGTGCTCATTCTTATACCTCTTACTGAGTCTTCTGGTCTACTTCTACAACTTCTCTTTATGCTTGGGGCCATACCTGAGAGTCTGTCGATGTCTTTTCTCCATAGAACACCTCCGCAACAGTTCTCACTTACTTATACAGTCTCACCGAGCACATCAAACCAGGTTGCTGTGAGGTAAAATGAAAAGGAACATGTGGGATAGAGAAGAACCACAAAACTGAAATTTGCAGGACATGTCCTAATTAATACAGAAATAAAGGAAGAGAAGAAATCCAAGGGGACACTGAAGGTCAGAGCCTGGGCTGAAGTGGAAATGTCAGCTGCTGCTGTAAGGAAATCTGGTTGAGGGAGGGAAAAAGCCTCAGAAGCTGCCATAGGGTTGATTTTGGCATAATGTTCAAGTGTCCTCCAGTTTCTTATAAGTCTTTATATCATCCTTCTGAGTTAATATCCACATTTCTCTCTACTGCACATCTCTACTTGTGACATAGATAATAGTGTTTGCACCAAATCTCATTTTTCTCCTACTCTTTGGGTCCACAAGAAGACCCCATCTCAAATATATTGGGACCATGTGACTAGGTTCTGATCAGTAAGATGCAGACAGTAATATGTGCATGTATGGGACTGATCTCAAAACCTTTCTCAAGTGTCCACGATCTTCACCCAGCAACCTCAGAGATCGCATATTTAAGATGGAAGCATCACAACACAGATGGAGCTTGAATTGCCACATGAGTGCTTGGAGAATACATGTCAGAGTTCTAGTAGATAACACATGGCGCACACAGATTGAGAAACTGAAAAGAGATGCAAAGGGACTAAACATATAGATGATGACAAATTTTACAGAGAGCAATAAAGAATGATACAGTACCTCAGGGTTACCAAGAGCGGGAAGACATTTCCACTTCTGGCCTGGAGAAGCAAATGTAAAGAAGATTCCAGAACCCAGAGAGAAAGAGTTGTATGGAGAATTTCCCCCGTGAAGAGAGGGAGAATGCTAGGAGAGAAAGCACTCCAGAAATAAACATGCCAATCTAATCCCTCCCCCTGCTCTTCAGTTATCTCATGCTATTGTCCTCCATTGGCTAAACCAACCAGAAAGTGACAGCAAAGGGCCCATCAGTGGAGTGTAAGTAGGATGATCTCCAAGACCCATGCCAAGGCAGAGAATGTGAGAAAGTAAATACAGTCTCAAACAGAAGATATCTCTCCCAGAAGACAACCACCAAAGAGAACGACCAGACCCTCATCAGATCATAATATGAACAAGAAAAATTTTCTTATATTAAAGACAGTGCTATTTTTAAAAGATTTTATTTTTTCATTTGAGACAGAGAGAGAGATCACAAGTAGGCAGAGAGGCAGAAAGGGGACAGGTTGGCGGGGGTGGGGGGGAGCAGGCTCCCTGCCTAGCAGAGAGCTCGCTGCTGGGCTTGATCCCAGGACCCTGAGATCATGACCTGAGCCAAATGCAGAGGCTTAGCCTTCTGAGCCACCCAGGCACCCCAAAACACTGCTATTTTAGAGGTGCTTACTACAAATTACTGATAGTTGCCTTAACTAATATATAGTTTGTATATCCTACCAATGCCTCAGATTCTATAAGGTTCCTGTTAATACATGGGTAATACAGTGAGGTGGATTCCAAAGTATAAGAACATTGTCTTAGAAATAAACCATACAGCCAACTCCAATGAATCAAAGCAGAGATATACAATGCTATCTTAAAAAGTTTGAAAATTTCTCACTCCAAAAAGAATTTAATATAGCTTGATTGATGCATTTCTATTTACATATATTAAAACATTCATTCAACAGGTTAGTCAAATAAGGAGGAAAACGGAAAGAGATGAAAGTCTGGTTGTCATCCAAATCTAACCTAGTGCAACTGAGTGCATTACGGAATGCTTAATATTCTAATACCTGGTGAAGGGATCATTCTCATGCATTCCTGCCTGCCTGAACTCAGGAGAGGACATAATACTTGCTCTAATGGAATATGGGCTAAAATGACATGTCATTTGCAATACCTTAAAGGGTTGGTATGTAATTCAATGTGTCTCTTCTCTGCCACTGTAAACAAGCAGTGATCTAGATAGAGGCTTTCCATCACACTAATCATGGAGTAAATATAACAGGGACAAGACAGAGAGCCAATGTGCAATGGACATGTAGCTTTGGCAACAAAGAGCCCTTCTAGTTTTAAACCATTATTGCTTATTACCAGTGCATAAGCCCGCCTATCCTGTCCAATGCAGGAAAATGGAGACTTAATAGAGAGATTTCCATTATTTGTCATCCTGGCAAGGCCATCTCTGTGCACAGGTGAGTAAACCCAGCTATTGTTAAATATGTGGCCCATTCAACTTTCATTGTTCTGATTCCTCATTCACCAAGGAACATATTGCTTTTGATTCTTATGATTTCATTTCCTATGGTCAGATAAGCTAAAAGGAAATAGTGGTTAAACATATGCATATTGATTACTTTATGTCTATTTTAATTTATTAATTTTACCTATTAATTGCATGTATCTCTTATGATCTTTGTTCATGTTGGCCACCCATGAAAGACGGCTATGATCTTGATTGGCAGACAAAGCCATATATCTCTAAGGAATGCTACCATGTAGAATGTCTCCAGAAACAGTAAGCAGACCTTCCACAGTAACTGTGTATTGCCATCACTATGTTGAAGAGAGTAAGCTACTTCCATTTTCAAATACCAATTGTATCCAAACCCAAACCAAGCTGCATTTCTAAAGCTCAAATACTGAAAGGCATTTTTGAGGTTTCCTCCTCCTGCCTTGCCTCTATTTCGACTCTGCTGCCCCCTTCTGTGGAAATGAAATCTTCATTAGAATCCAACTACCGCTCTCCTTGGCCATTACAACGGACTTAATCTGAGGCTCTCTTAGCTTTGCTTGAACTTTTGCAACAGCCTCCTGGCAGGTGGCTGTGTCTTCACTCTTCTCTTCATAATCCATCCTACATATGACTCACAGATGGTCTTTCTAAAACACATCTGTTATTATTATTTTTTTTTCTGTTCAAAATAACCAAGTTACTCCGTGTTAATCCAGCATCTTCATCCTGACCTTCATGCCCTCCCCAATGTGCCTCCGTCGAATCTAGCACATGGCCCTCTGTGTATATGGCATATCAATCAAAGAAACAGCCTGTTGTCTACATGTGTGCTTTGGGCTGTGGGACTTTTAGGAATGAGTTTTTATATTGTCTAATAGCATTCAGTCATTTTACAGCATATGTTTTCCTGCTAGTCAGACCCATCCTGCCCATCCCTCTTATTCTACTATGTCTTTTTCATCTACCAATAAGGGTTCAGTAAAAGACAGGAACCTATCATCCCCTTAGGTTGAGACCTTAACATTTAAAGTACTGATTTTTTAAAAGATTATTTATTTATTTATTTATTTCAGAGAAAGAGAGCATGAGAAAGGTCAGCAGGAAAAGCAGACTCCTTGCCTAGCAGGGAGCCCGATGTGGGGCTCGATCCTGGGACTCCAGGATCATGACCTGAGCCAAATGTAGTCGCTTAACCCACTGAGCTACCAGGTGCCCCAAACTACTGATTTTGATTCAACCAATGAACCAATATGCACAGCTTCAATCAAGGCACCCGGAAGAGGAGAAGCTTAGCTCTATCTAGACATAAGTAGACAACATGGTTAACAAATAATGATGATGACTTGCACAATATAAAAGAATGTGAGTTCACTTAGTAGCAACTGCTCATTAACTAAAGGAGGCAAAGAGGTAATATGTGGAACTGTTCTTTCACAAGTGGGCAATGAACCTTAAGGTGACTGACATTTATGTTTTCCTTCTCTTTCTCAAATGCTGGTCACTCAGGGAAAACTGAAGAAGATCCACATACCCCTTGGTTTGCGCCTCAACCCAACAAGCCACCACTCTGGAATGACCATACTCTAAGATTCCATCTGTCACAATTCTATCTCTAATGTACTTATCAGATAGTACCTCTTCTTCAAAGCTTTGATGCATCAGCTTACTCCTCCAAATCACTGCCTTCTGTGAGTTAAGTGGCTTAATGCATACAACCCTGACTTTGAAATGAGGGTATATTAAATCTGAGTCGTATACTTGTGTGAACTTGGGCAAACAACACTACACATCTAAACCTGCTTCTTCCTCTTTAAAATGAAAACATATACATATATACATATACATATGTATATATGTATATCTGTTAGGTAGCATAGAAGGTCTTCAGAAATATTTGTTTCTTTACCTTTCTTTTTCCCCTTTCTTTAGTGCTATGTTTATGAGTGTATGTTAACTACCTTCCTCTATAAGCTCTATGTTCCTATGGAACAGAACTCATATCTCACGATTCTCTAGATTCTTAGCAAATATGAATATAATTTCTCATATACTAGACACCCAATGAATAAATGAACTCATATTAAATTTATCTGAAGTGAAATACACCTTGGATCTCCTTAAGAAAAGACAATTATTACATACCACAGAAAAATCTACTCTTAAGTGGTTCTATAGTTTCCCTTTTAAAACAGTTAATCTTTCAAATGTATGCTGGTTGATTATGTTTATGTTTCCTTCTTTCAGTGCTTTTCTAAGAACCCCTCCCTTATCAGTTCTCTGCTGAGAAAAACAACTTCATCAGTCCTATTTGAAGGTTGTTCTCTCAATAATCACGCTTAAAGGCCTCCCATCACAATGGCCACTATTCTTTAAGAAGTTAATTGGTCTCCTTCAGTAGATTTCACCAAGATTTTTCTTTTTAATTTCAAGTATACACCTGGAAATCCTGGAGAGTGGATTCAAACACCACAGGAATGGACAGTTCACAACAGAATGATTTCAGGTAACTCATGATTTTACTCCTATGAGAAATCAAAACCATCCTAAACAATATTAAAACACCAAAAACTTTTGGCTAAAGTACTATCAAAGTCCTATTTGTTAGACTACTTCCCTCCAGGAAAGTATGCTAAGTCTTCGGACCATGGAGTCTAGGTCTTTCCGCAAGCCATTCTGGCTCCAGTGTCTGTAACTGCAACTGTATCTTGCCAAGCTCGACCTCAGCCCTGTAGTTCAGACTGTTTAATTGAAATTGAACTTGGCTCAGCTGATTATGAAATTGATATCCTTTTACTTCTCCGCCTTGAGCGGCATCAGGACATGGATATTGCAAGGCCTTTCCCTGAAGCTCTGAACTGGGAGTGTTAGTTTACTTGAAAAGAAGTTATCACTTTTACCTCAGGGGATCACGACAGAGAAAGGGCTTTGGGGACCAACAGGCCCAATTCCATTCCTAAACCTATCAGGGCACTAGCTGTGTGATGCAGGGAAAATCATCTTGCCCCTCTATTCCCATTTCTTCAAGGACGGCTGTAAAGAGAAAATTAGATCACACAGTTGATGCACAGTATTTGATAGCTGAAGTAAGAAATCCGCCCCACTCCTCTCCTCCTACTTCCCCAGTCTTTCATTCCTTGTGAGACAGAAGCAGCAGGCTGAGTAATCTCACCACATGGTCCCCAGCCTAGCCCTCCCTCTGCCCTCCTTCCATCTGCTAATTACAACATTACTTACAAACAAATATCATCAATGATTCCCTCTAACAAGTATGTGAATATCTGCTCGTGTTAGGGTGGGCACACGGGTAATTAGAAGTACACCTCAGTGTACTTCTTCAGGAAAGAACCAGGTCAAGGGTCAGTATTCCTCAACCACCGCTGTAAATGCTGTGCCATCAGCACCACCAACCACAGCAACAACGTGGGCAGTATTAGCAGAGAGCACATTGTGTAAGCACAGAGCTATGAATGGACACTGTCTTCGTTTCTGCAGCCTCTGTTTTGTTTTCCGTGATACTTCCTGCACCTACACAGATTCTGGACATTTTTGCAGAGAAGGACATCAAGGTGTCAGCAGAAGTGTGTGTCCTCTAGTATTCTAGGAACATATCCCGTGTGCTCGCCTTTTGTAATTTCTAGTCCCATTTTGCAGATAAGGAACTAAAGCTTAGGGACTAAAGCCAACCACCAGGATGATTTCCTAAGTACCAGTACAGGAGTGTGTGCCTTCCTCTATTCCTCTATTCTACCTCCACAAAGATGTACACACATACATATCCAATAACCAGCATTCTGCGAACTGGTCTTTAAACTTCTTTAAAAAAAAAAAAAAAAGAAAAAAAGAAGAAGGAAGGAAGGAAAGTATGTTTTGGGAACTAGATTAGTATAGCAAAATTTGTAATGTTGTGGGCAACAGGCATAGATTGCTCCCTTGACCCCCATCTAAATCTTGGTTTTATATGCAGTGGCCCTAATATTACATGACAGACATCACCCGGCCAGGTAAGAAATCACTCTTTTTGTGGTCTGGCCATATACACGTTAATATAAGTGCAAATAGATGAGAAAATCAGGGTTTTACATAAAATGCCTAAAAAATACTTCTATACAAGAAAAACGATTTTATGGGTCTCAAATATACATTTGCATTAAAAAAATGGCATATTAAAAGATAGACCAGTTTATCTGTTCATTTAAATGTCCATAGGAAAGTGTTTCCCAACCTACGTACTTAGACTATCAGCTATATTCAGTGAATCAGGTCCCCAAACCTGTCTGAACATGGAGAATCAAGCATAGCTCTAACCAACATCTCAAAATTAGAGAGAAGATTCCAGAAAGTCCTACAAATTTGTTTACTTTTGGTTTAGGTTAGGAGGCTTTAAGAATAAATGTATAAATTAACAGATTAGTTATATAAATAACATATACCTTTTTCCTTTCTTAAGTTGTCTGAAGTATATTACAGTTCAAAAAAGGCCCTCAGACCCAACTAATATTCTATAAATTCAAACTAGGAGAAAGAGTAAATGAATGAGCTAGTAAATGAATGAATAAACCAACACTTTTTTTTTTTTTAACCTCAGAAATACAGCCTTTCTCCAAATTAATGTAGGTTGATAAGGACTGGTGGTATAAAAAGTTGGGGGTTTTTAAATCTTCGTTTATTTGCACTGCATACTGGAAATACATCCCACTCAAATAGCACATGTGGTATTGTTATCTACCTGTCAAGAATTTCTCTACTTTCTTACTAATGAGACAACCAAGAATTACAAATGTTATTCTCTCTTTCTAAACCATCTATCATTTTGTTTTTCCCCCTAGGAACTGTTGCAAAGATAAAAATCTGCCCTTTGTTTGATCCGCAACCCAGGGAAATAGCATTTATATATCTTTTTCTCCCATACTGCGTCTGAAACGTCATGAAAGTGGTCGATAAGCTGAGTGTTTCTTCAACTAATGTTTTCAGGGATTCCTTCCCCATATTTTCAATGAGCATAAAGTGATAGCAAAGATAGCTTTGTGATTAGAAGCAGAGGCTTTTAATGGAACAAGTATATAAGATTTTATTTTCATAAGGTAACATCAGTAACTGTGTACAAAATATTCACTGATTTTCAACTCTAGATGCTTTACACATTTTAATTAAATGTCCTCTCTTTTGATCAGACTACATCAATTTCATATTATGAATAATATCTTAAGATTTCAAGAGCAATTTAGACAAAGCAGTTATATAAATGAACAGTTTCATTACTGCTTCTGTTCTGTTTATAATAATTGCATATTTGGAGACTAAAGAATTAGGGACATTTTTTTCTAAAAAGAAAAACACAAATACCCTAAAGATCTAAGAGCATTTTTTTTTTTTTTTTTTTT